>CM023453.1:120859890-121074268 GCA_013339765.2 Haemaphysalis longicornis
TAAGACGTGGTCGGAAGTCGGGGATAGCCAAAGGCATTTCAGACTGCTGAAGCCAGAACCCTCGTAATGCATTTTGTAGAACAGAGACGTACGGGACGAGGGATTCCGTAAGGACACATATCAAAGTTGCAGTCCTTATTGCCAGTGCTGTTTGGCGTTTTAACAGTGTTTTATAGTGCCGAATGAGGTATGATTACATTTTTTTTTGCAGGAATAAATAATTGAAAATTCAAGTCGATAAAAAATGCGCCGTTTTTTCCGGAAGCGGGAATCGAACCCACAACCTCCGCATAACGCGTGCGGTGCTCTACCATTGAGCTAGTTCCGCGGCGACTCCCTTCTCGACTATACGGCGGGGTTTTGTATTTACGACTGCTCAGAGCCCGGTCAACTAGCGCCGCCCCTCGACCACCGCGGGAAGATGTAGAACGTCTTTTCCCAGCGGCCGCACGTAAGACGTGGTCGGAAGTCGGGGATAGCCAAAAGCATTTCAGACTGCTGAAGCCAGAACCCTCGTAATGCATTTTGTAGAACAGAGACGTACGGGACGAGGGATTCCGTAAGGACACATATCAAAGTTGCAGTCCTTATTGCCAGTGCTGTTTGGCGTTTTAACAGTGTTTTATAGTGCCGAATGAGGTATGATTGCATTTTTTTTTGCAGGAATAAATAATTGAAAATTCAAGTCGAGAAAAAATGCGCCGTTTTTTCCGGAAGCGGGAATCGAACCCACAACCTCCGCATAACGCGTGCGGTGCTCTACCATTGAGCTAGTTCCGCGGCGACTCCCTTCTCGACTATACGGCGGGGTTTTGTATTTACGACTGCTCAGAGCCCGGTCAACTAGCGCCGCCCCTCGACCACCGCGGGAAGACGTAGAACGTCTTTTCCCATCGGCCGCACGTAAGACGTGGTCGGAAGTCGGGGATAGCCAAAGGCATTTCAGACTGCTGAAGCCAGAACCCTCGTAATGCATTTTGTAGAACAGAGACGTACGGGACGAGGGATTCCGTAAGGACACATATCAAAGTTGCAGTCCTTATTGCCAGTGCTGTTTGGCGTTTTAACAGTGTTTTATAGTGCCGAATGAGGTATGATTGCATTTTTTTTGCAGGAATAAATAATTGAAAATTCAAGTCGAGAAAAAATGCGCCGTTTTTTCCGGAAGCGGGAATCGAACCCACAACCTCCGCATAACGCGTGCGGTGCTCTACCATTGAGCTAGTTCCGCGGCGACTCCCTTCTCGACTATACGGCGGGGTTTTGTATTTACGACTGCTCAGAGCCCGGTCAACTAGCGCCGCCCCTCGACCACCGCGGGAAGACGTAGAACGTCTTTTCCCAGCGGCCGCACGTAAGACGTGGTCGGAAGTCGGGGATAGCCAAAGGCATTTCAGACTGCTGAAGCCAGAACCCTCGTAATGCATTTTGTAGAACAGAGACGTACGGGACGAGGGATTCCGTAAGGACACATATCAAAGTTGCAGTCCTTATTGCCAGTGCTGTTTGGCGTTTTAACAGTGTTTTATAGTGCCGAATGAGGTATGATTGCATTTTTTTTTGCAGGAATAAATAATTGAAAATTCAAGTCGAGAAAAAATGCGCCGTTTTTTCCGGAAGCGGGAATCGAACCCACAACCTCCGCATAACGCGTGCGGTGCTCTACCATTGAGCTAGTTCCGCGGCGACTCCCTTCTCGACTATACGGCGGGGTTTTGTATTTACGACTGCTCAGAGCCCGGTCAACTAGCGCCGCCCCTCGACCACCGCGGGAAGACGTAGAACGTCTTTTCCCAGCGGCCGCACGTAAGACGTGGTCGGAAGTCGGGGATAGCCAAAGGCATTTCAGACTGCTGAAGCCAGAACCCTCGTAATGCATTTTGTAGGACAGAGACGTACGGGACGAGGGATTCCGTAAGGACACATATCAAAGTTGCAGTCCTTATTGCCAGTGCTGTTTGGCGTTTTAACAGTGTTTTATAGTGCCGAATGAGGTATGATTGCATTTTTTTTGCAGGAATAAAAATTGAAAATTCAAGTCGAGAAAAAATGCGCCGTTTTTTCCGGAAGCGGGAATCGAACCCACAACCTCCGCATACCGCATCCCCGACCGCACCCCCGCAAAGTTTAATTTTGTCCGCATTGAGGGCACCGCGCTGACGGAGTTACGCCCCATGCTCTCAAGCGGTCTCTAGTGGGCAGAACGCCCCAACCACGCTCCCACCCGAAATCTTTGACGTCCGCTGGGAGGACCGAAGAAGTCTAATGCCTCCAGCGCGCCTTTTTAGAGCGCGTTTTCTGCTCCGCAGTGCGTTCCGCCACAGCAAGTTGCTCGCAAAGTTCGCTTGGGGCAATGTCCGAAATTTCCAAGTCGGGGATCTGTGCTAACAGTTCTGGAAAGGTTTTCGTGACATAGGTGTAGAACGGCGGCGGTTCCTCTGCCAAAGGGCCGATATAAGGGTCACTGTAAAACACACCTCGCGATGTGCCCAGGAAGTAGTTTAAAAAGCTGCTTCCTATGTTGTCCGGGTTTCGCGTCAAATCTACAAACCTACGCAACGCCAGGACGCTGCACATTGTCGACATGCATGGAAGGCTGTATCCCCCCATACTGGTTGGGAGCCGCATGAAAGCCCGAGCTACCCTCTCCGTCTTTCCTCCCCAAAAGAAAGAGAAGAACTTGCTCTCCAGCTTCCGCACTACATTTCGGGGTGGACGAGCTATGCGCGCAACGTAATAAAGAGCGGAAGAAACGCATGCTTTAATTACGAAGCTACCCTCCGTAAAGGACAGTTTAAATTGCGCAGCCACCGACAGGCGCTTTTTGGCCTTCTTCACAATTCCCGTCCATGTCTCACGCGCCACCTCACCTGAGGCGTGGTACCTTACACCAAGGACTTTGACGGCGGCGATCCACTCCACTTCTCCCCAAAGGTCTGACGTGAATGCTCCAATCGCAGTGCCTGACTCTTACCCCTGTTTATTTGCGCGCCAGACAGCTTGCTGTAGATGGAATAGAGGTGTGAGAACGCGGTAAAGCTGCTGTCGTCCCGCAAAAACAGGGACACGTCATCTGCGTACGCTGAAACTTTTTTTTCTGGGCCTGATCGGGAAGGGGAAAGCCACGTATGCCAGGACAGTTCGCCACGCCTCTAAGTAGAGGGTCGATTGCCAGGACAAAAAATAGGGGGGAGAGTGGGCACCCCTGCCTGATCCCTCGCTCAACTGAGAAAGGGGCGCTAAGTTGTCCGTTTACGAGGAGTCGGGGAGTGAGGCCACGGTACCAGAGGTTTAACCTCGTAATTAGTTCCATTGGAAAGCCGAATCTGCGAAGGACGGCCATCAAATAACGATGTTCCACTCGATCAACGGCTTTGGCTTGATCCAGCGATACAAAGCAGCCTGGAATGCCTGTTCGAGTGGCGAATGCGAACAAGTCCTTGGTGAGAGACAGGGCCGAAAAAATAGAGCGCCCCGGCACGCTACATGTCTGGGCAAGGCTCATTACGTGCGGCAACACTTAGGAGAGGCGCCTTTAAATTATGGTGGCTACGATCTTATAGTCAGCATTCAGCAAAGTAATAGGCCTATATGCTCGCGGGTCTGACGGTTCCCCTCCAGATTTTGTTATAAGGACTATGTTGCCCTCTTTAAAAGAAAGTGGCCGCACACCATGGGTGAAAAAGGCGTTCACCATCTCTAACAACGGGTCCTTCAGGCACGAAAAGACGGCTTTGTAAAAGCTCAATGGGGTGCCGTCTGGCACCGGGGCTGAGGACGGGTTCATGCTTCCGACTGCATCCCACAGCTCCTCGTAAGAGACAGGAACGGTCAAAGTGTCAGCTAAGGAACTGGAAACTTGTGGAAGCTCACCGCAAAAGTTGCGAACATTCTCCTCAAATTCCGGGGAAGATTCGCGCTCTCCTGACGCCTTAAAAATTCCCTGAAGTGGTGAGTGAACACTTCACTTATGTCGGCTGGACGCGAACTGGCGGCGCCGTTCGGCAACACAACATGGGGCACGTGCGCTCGACCGACGACATCTACCGAACCTGCCCTAATATACCTTAGTGCCGACGGGTCTGACAAAGGCCTGCCTTGCACGAATGCGCGACCCGCTGCGGTAGACGACTCACACAAAAGCCTCTCGTAGCGCGCCCTCAATAGACCCTCATAGTCGCGCATGGCAAATGTCATTTGCCCGTTCTTTATGATGCGCAACCTCCTCAAAGCCTCATCCAGTTCTCGTGAGATGCGCGCTTTACGTTTGCGTCCCGCCTCCATAAGTATCTTGCGCCAACTCGACTTCAAGTCTTCCCACTCGTTCCTCTGCGGCCCGGTTTTCAGCTGGTCCTTAAGAGAAGCAACGCTATCAGGATCCGCTAGCAGGCAGATATCCATACGCCACATGCCATGGCTGGAGATGGTTCCGCGTTGCACCAGCTTTACGGAGACGGGAGAATGGTCGGAAATACGAGGTGTGCCAAACGGAAACACCAGCACCTCGCAGCTTTCGAGGCATCGACTGATTTCTGGGGGCAGATAGAATTTGTCCAGCCGGCTGGCGGACGCTCCTCTCGCCCAAGTTGCAGCGAAGGTGCCGCCGTGGGTCTGCACCCAAGCGTCACTCAGTCTACATTTATCTACCAAGTCACCAATAGCGCACGCACCGCGCCACGGTCTTCCCTGACCCGGCCCCCGAAGGTCTCGAACAGGGTCTAAAACGCAGTTAAAATCACCCACTAAAAATGTGGGTAACTGTCGAGTAAGGAAACATCCAGCGATGCAAAGAAATTGTAGAAGGTGACGCTGTGCCATCGCGTGCACGTTTACAGCACGTACTCGGCGAGAAAGAAGGTAAAAATCGACCGCGATCGTTCGGCCGTCAAACCCAAAGGTGACATGTGCTTTTTGGCGCAAACTGGGTCACGAAAATATTACGCCAACTCCTGAGGTAGGCGAGTTCGACAATGTAAAAAAAGCGTCAAGCACAGGAAGCGCTCTTTAAACATGGAAACATCTCGAGGCGTGCGAAATTGCACTCCTGCAAGGAAAGAACATCCAACGTTTCCGCGCTCGAGCAAAGTGCATAACCTCCCACTGCTTATCCTGGTTTCGAAAGCCTTCGGCGTTCAAGGAAAGAAAGTGCACTAGCATAAAAGGTTAGGCGCTACTTAGCGTTCATGTTCCTTTCTTTCTCCACTGAGCTCAGTGATCGACTCGCACGCCGAACATACCACGAGCTCCTTGGGCTTGGCGTAGCGAACGCACCTCGTGAGCCGCAAAATAGAACAAAACTTATGGCACGTGACATGAGCGGCACGCGAGCACGGAGCAACTATATAGGTGGTTCGATAGGGGCCGTGTGCAACGTGGAACGATGTCACGCGACCCCGGAACGGAGCAACAACCAGAAGGGACCCAATGATAGCCGCTGGGGCAACAAAAACAAATAAGACGATGCTATGAAAGAGGCATCAACTGAAATTTCGCGAAGCCTGTATACGCAATTTGTGTTCCCCTGCTCGCAGCGAGAATCATCGCCCTTGGGCACCAATAGCAAGGCGCCGGTAGAAAAAGAAGGTTAATAAAGGCTGCGAAACCCATTGATGCCCCTTCAATTACAGGTCTGGACTGGCGTTAGAAATAGGCAGACACCAGCTTCTTACTTATGTCTGCCGTGTGATCCGAGTCGGTTGCCGATGAAAGTTCGCGTTTGCTGTCCACACGAGAGCGGTCCAATAGGTCCGCAACCTGGCTAATCGGGTTAATCAGGCGCGGGTCCTTGTACTGTGTTGAGAGAGCTTGCTTGGTCAAGACAAGTGGGTCGGTAGGCAGCGAGGCGTCGTCCTGGTGTCGTGCGAGGCCAGCCGGGAGACTTGCCGCGTCGCATCACGGTGGTAGGGCTTGGATGCTTCTCCGCGGGCGGGCTTGGCGTCGTCCTCGTTGAAGGGAACGCGGAGTCCTCGGTTGCGGGTACACCTCGGGCCTTGGCCGCTGGAACGTGTGTTTGATCCACAGGCTTGGACAACGATGGCTGCTTACGCTGATCCGCTGAGCTTCCTTCTTCTGTGTCGACTTCCGAAGAGCTGGTCCGGGGAGAAGGAATCATCGGTGGATGAGCTGTCCGCTTTCATTGCAGTGGGTTGGCTAGCAAGCTCGTTGGTGCTGACGTGTCCCTGTCAAGTGCGGGCAATGATTCAACGTCATCCATCGGCGTTTCTTCAACGCTTGTCGTGGTTTTAGAGGCGTCGTCATCGCTCGAAAGGCACAGAACTGCAAGGAATGTCCTCGGGTGGGGTCTGTCGCGGGGATGAAGTCGCCTGCGAAGCCCTCGTTGGCGCCGCGAGGAAAGCTCGGGAAACTCACTCGCTGCGTCTGCGTAAGACCGCGGCCGCAGGCAGTCCGCCGTGGCGTGGTCTCCCCGGCAGCGGCGACACACGGCCTGAGCATGAGTCGAACTCGTGTCCGAAGGCCTCGCACCGAGGACACCACGGGCGTCTTGCAGTCGGAGCGGTTTGTGGCCCTCGCGTTCACACCGGAGAGCACACTCTCTTTACGCCCCGGTTCCGCACTGTACCTTGTATCCTCGCACAGACAAGAAGTTTGGAATGGGTGACGTCAATCTCATACGAACGAGACGAACGAGCGTTCTCAATGCGCCGGCCCCGACCATTGAAGTCCGGGGTAGTGCACGCTGAGCACCCTGGCGTAGGGCGACAGGGCTGCTCCCAGATCTTGGTCGTTCATGTACCATTGGAAACGATAGATGGTGACGTACCGATCTCAGGACCTATGCATGTAACGGGGCCCGAAGTGCCATTCACGACGATGGCACCACCCTCGTTGAGGGTCTTAGCTGCAGCAGCGGACGAAACCGCGGCACAAAAATTCATGCCTCCTTGGTGCTCGAGGCCCTTGAGGCCGTTGGGGACCGACGACGTCTTCGATGGCATCAATGATGTCGTCACGGAAGCATCCTTGGGGGCAATCAAGCTTGAGCATTGCGCTTGGGGGACTAGTGGCCGGTAATTTTCATCCGGCAGCGGGTTGCATAGAGGCCATCTTGGACGGCGAGACGAAGGAGACGGGCAGCAAGGTGGCGGAGAGCGTCCAGAAGCACGGGGGGGGGGGGGGGGGGGGGGGGGGCTACCCAACGCAAAACGTAGGGTCGCCCCGCAGGAAACGAAAGAGAGCGCCAAGAACACGAAGCACGATGAAACGACGATTGAAGAGCCACGTGCTGCGCAGTAGTAAGGACGCACGAGAGTGCGCCCGACTACTCCTACGCCCAATGAACAATGAACTACGCCAAAGCTTCGAAAGAGGGGGGGGGGTAAAGAGAATTTATTATAACCCACATATGAGGGCGCAGCGACTAGTGATAACAGCGCTGCCCTAAGAACAGAAAATTATCCAATCAGTCTGCATGTAACATGGTCATTATACACACTGCACAAAATTTTTGGCGTGGTTAACAAGCCACTACAAATCAAGTCACACAAACTTCACCAGTGTTCACAAAAACAGCTCATAAACTAACTCAGCTCAGTACGGCACTAGAGAAACGCTCAGGATGTTACTCCTGACCACTATAAAGCACGTAGACCAACGCAAAAGGAAGGCTTCTTCCCCTAGAGCTGCCAACTCATGCTCCAAATGACTCATCAGAATCGACCGGACACGCCACAGCAGTGGGAACATTGCCCGTTGCGGCCGGGCTCGAAGACATGCAGCACCACGATTTCTCCACAGAGCAAAAGCACCAGCGCACATCAGAAAGTTGACCAACACATCATTTGAACGAGTGTTCATTCGAAGTGTGAGTCCGAACATCCTGCTTAATATAGTGCAGAACGTTGCCGCTACACGACAGTGAAACAAGGCATGTTCTGATGTTTCAGTGTGGCCGCAGTGCGGACACCGTGCGGAACGCACAACGCCGAATCTCGCTAGACGATCACACGTCGGGAGAACTTCCCAGCCACGCAACCATCCGAAATCCCGAACATCAGCCGGAAGTGCCGCCGAAGTCAGCTGATGCCAACGGACACCGCGTGACCTTCCTATCTGTTGGTTGTCTAATTGGGTTATTGCCAATTTTTCGCACACTTCACTTGCCGTACTTTCCCTAAAACTTATGCTTGGCAAGGAAGACTGGAGATTTCGCAATGTTTTTATAACGTACGCGTAAAATGGCGGCGGCTGCTCAGCTGAAGGTCCGGCGATGTGCGCGTCATAAAATAATGACCGGGAAGTTCCCAGAAAGTACTGGAGCAGCGCCTTTCCTGGGTAGTCGTCTCAGTCCACAAGGTCGATCACTGCCCGTACCGCCAGCACGCTGCTCATGGTTTGCAAACAAGGCAGACTAAAACCACCCATTGACTTGGGCAGCCTCAGCAGCGCTCGTGACACTGTTTCTGTTTTGCCCGCCCAGAAGAACGATCCAAACTTCGTGGCGAACTGTCGGGTGAAATGGCGCGGCGGTTTTGCTACGCGTGCTACATAAAAAAGCGCCGCCGAGACGGACGACTAGCTACCCACTGGACCCTTTATTCAGCCCTCAGGCTAAAAGTCTAATAAAAAGTTTTAAAAGAGGTGGAACCGTTCAAAACTTCTTGACCCGCTGGCACTGGTCATATATGTTCCCATTATTTATCGCAAAGAAAACTGCAGGTACATTTCAGGAACTATATATGTACTTAACCGGCAGTCCCTGCGTTTTTTTAGTTCGGAATGCTCGTTGGGTTGGTTTTTACTGTAGTAAGTAATGAAAAAATGCCGTGGAAGAAAAAACAGGTCTGTTCAAAATGGTGCAGGAAAGCTCCAGCACGTGCGAGATGGCAGCAAACACGAAAAGAACATAACACCCACTCGTGTTATTTTCAGGCAGAACTAGAAACAAAAGATAAAGAAAGGTATGGCAGCAGTCCCAGCATGCGCGTGCGCTGCGAAAGCGGGAAAATCGAATTGCATTTAGCAAATCTGCGTTCAATTCATCAAGAGAGGAATGAGACAGGGAGGGTAAGACCGTGATGGGTGGTACCGAAGAGCGACGAACGGGTTACGTGCCAGAAGCGGCAGACGACAATCGTCTTTCGGTGAGATTCGCAGCGAAGCAAGCAAGCGCACCAAAACAGACGCTTCAAAAAGATCACCGCTTCCCCTAGTCGGAATCGAACTTGGGTCCCTCGCGTTATGAAGCCGATGTTAATCCCATTGCGCCACAGAAGCACACGTTCCTCATAAACAAAGAGTGTGCTGTAATCTTTGCGCTTCGCCGTTACCACGGAGGCTGACGTTGCTCGGCCTGAAATAAGTACACAATAATATAAAATACGGGAAAAGTCATGAAATAATGCACGAGTCACACCAAACTATTGACAAGTCCACCCAGTGTATCTTTATAGCACAGAACAGGGAGGATTTTAGAGAAGCAAAGGTCTAGTTTTGCCTTTAGTGCCAGAAAAAGCATAGTGGCGGCGTCGTGAACTACCGAGTATGCCCGCTTGATGGCGCTGTAAACACGGCTTTGTAAACATGGCGGATGCTTTCTGCACAGGCCGCTTGAGCTCCTTAATAACATGGCTGCCCTCGCACGGCGGCCGCCGGCTCGCTGCTCCCTGCCGGACTCGACTCTCCTCCTCCCGCGCGCGAAAGGAGCGTCGAGTCCGGCCGTGGCTGCTCCTGCTGGTTCATGGCTGGCACGCTGGCCGCGTGTTTACTTGCGCCGCGCTAGTGAAGTGATGTTACGCCAGGTGACCAGATGGCCTCGACTGGCACAGACCACAGTGAGCAGCAAGTGAGAACAAATCGTTTATTGACATCCGCAAGTTTACAGAGGCCAGGACATCATTTCATTTCGATCGCTGCAATTGTACGTCGCTTTCGTGACAACATTTTTTTTTTTTGCCATAACAACTCGTTCACTTGCGCTAAGATTTCGAACGAAGGGCACAAATGAGGTATTGACGGCGACAACGGTTTCGTTTGCACCGTCTTTCTAGCGGAGTGCATAACACTCACCTTCTGTTGGAAGAATCAAATATTCTGGCCTCGACAGCTGTCTTCCGATGCGGAATTTCCCACATTTGTCACTCCACAAGCACTCAATTCCCGTGTTTTGCCAGTCCTCTCAACAACTGATGGACGCAAAAGCACATAACAGCAATAACAGTCACGAAACCAGTGCTCCGCGCACATAGAAACGGTGGGCCGTTGCAGCGGTTTCAATTTGAATTGGCGGCTTTGTGGTTGCGAATTCAGAAACGAGGTGGTGCACCAGTCGGCTGTTCGTAAAAAGTTGCGTACATTTTTGCTCAACAGATGTTTGATGCGGAACTTGTTAATAATATTTTTAAACAACACATTGTAAGCGAACTGTGTTGGCTCTTTGAGTCACGGAATGAATGTTTTGTATTCTATACCAAAAGTAACCTTTCGCTTGCGCCGTCTGGTGGACTTGATGGTCGAAAACAGCGCTGTAGGTTGGTCACGTGGGGTGTCGATTTTTACGCCGCCTATAGGGAAACCAGGGAACGTCCAAGCTTGAGAGGCCTGTTTATAGGTATTTGCAGTGGCTGTGGCGCCCTCTCTTGACTACTTTCGGTTTCAGTGCCAGGCTGACACTGCAACTAGTCGAGAGAGGGCGCCACAACACCTTTGGCGAATTCCTGCTCCGTACTTGACAGCTCTCCCGTTTAATGGAACTGCTTTAAATTTTCGCAGAAAAGGGCACTTATGGCCCACGGTTATATAATTCTTTGGGGCAGCAATGTTTACTTACGTGCCTTCAATACGAATGCAGTATTGTCTTTCGTGCTGATACGTAAGCAGCAAAATAGAGATACGAGCTACTTCGTGAAAATCCATGAGCGAAACTTCAGCACAAACTGACACAGGGACGACAAAGGCAAACGACACCAGCGCCTCGTTTCCCTTTAAAGCCGTTTCCCTTTCTCGTCCCTGTGTCAGTTTGCGCTTACGTTTCGCTCATGGACACTTAAGCACACTTGAAATTGCGGACATGGTTTGTTATTTTATTTGATGAATTATTATAAAATGCAGTCCTCCCCACTCCACGCAACTATCTTACAGGAATAAGCTTTCTCTGTTGCTGGGGTGAACCTTTTCTCTAGTGCCGTCAGGTGTTCTTGCGGATGCGCTGTGCTCCGTGAGGCTTTTTGGGCCCCATTCAACGTGGGTGGTTAGCAACTCCGGATAGTTTGTGTCCTGAGGCATACAAGGCTCCAGCCTGACGGAGTGCTCTTGAAGGGCTCTCAAAACAGCGCTTTGGTCAGTGTTTTGGTGAGCTCGGAGAACCTGCGACGGATGCAAAGAAGAAATAAAGCAAAACAATGAAATGTTTCATACTGACTCGATACGAACCAGTTTGTTTCAGAGTACCCAAATTCACGCCACTTTTTAAAGGCATTAAAAAAACTTCGAAAGAAGGAGCTATCAGAATGCTGTTACCTTACCTAGTCTCTCTCCTGTGAATCGAAGACTCATTTGGGGGTCGAAATTTAACATCTGGAAGGCTTGTATGTGCTGTGATAACAATCTATGAACGCGCACACTTCAGAACAAAAGGAGAAGCATCTTTTCGAACCCTCAGAAATGCTTACTACGTTAACGCCCCTTAAGTGCTAGAGGGTGCGTGTACACATACTCTGAGGGTTTGTTTCCCAATGGACGCCGAGGAGACGCAGAAACCGCACTCTAGATAGTTTGTAATTCCCCCATCCAGCACTTTTTAACAGCGATGTTGTTTAAGATGGTGGTTGGGCAGGCGAACGTGCGCAAGAAAACCTCACTGAACGGTGACGTCATCGGCCGCGCCGGCACCGCAACTTTACAGTAGCTTTGGCTCGGCGCGCTCGGGCGGGACTCGTATCGCAGCCTCGTGGTGCTGCGATACAACTAGTACAAGCACGGTTTTGGAAACGCGTCGGGTGACTCGGTCTATCGCTTGTTGCGAAGAGTGGAGCAATTTTGGTGATGCAAAGAAGCGTAACCCAAAATGAAAGAAGCCAAAGGCCGAGAAACGATAACGCGAGTAAACTTCTCAACAAGCGTTACACACGCCAGATGAGGCAAGACGAAACGATTTCACAAATTTCAGCAAACGTTGTCCTGCTGCGCCCTTCGTCACTCTTGGAGCTTCACTGCAAAGCCGGTGGGAATGTGTGTCTTGTACGTACTTTAATGACTGGCGCTAGCGATGACACCACGCAGAATACTTGACCGAGCCTCGAAGCCTAACTGCACACAAAACTTGGCCGAGTCTACAAGTACAACCACGCATCAACTTATCCGAACTAAGAATAAGCTAGGCGCGGCCGCCAGCAACGCTGTGTGCCCAGTCTGCGCGCCACTAGAGCAAAGGTGCCCCAGCTGTTTTTTTTCTCTTCAAATTAACTATAGTCTGAAGTTCGGTTTGTGAAACTGCGAGTTTGCCAAAAAGATGTTTTCATAACGTAAGATTTGGAAAGTGAGGACGCAAAGAGATGAATCCGATTCAAACTCCCAGAATTTTAACCGGAGCTTCTGTGTAGCATTGTGAATTGGGTCGTAATAATGACTTTAAAGACCGCAATCTTGCTTGGGCTACATAAACGAGAGCATGTTGGTCTGTCTGTAAGTTCTGTACACCTGTCCATCTGCCTCTCTGTACCTCGATTCAGATGTCCGACCAAAAGTTAAAGGATTTTTGAACAAGACGTTTATGTAGCCGAAACATTTCCGAACTACTAAATGCCGTGGCAGTGTTCATACTTGACAACATTGATGAATAAAAAGAAACAAATACGCTTATTTGGGCAAAACCTAAAAAGAAGTATATTTCCAATACTGATTTAACAAAAATGCACGGCTGCATAATTTTCGCGATAGCAAATTAAAAAACACGACTAGAAAAAAATCTTTTTTTTTTCTCCCAAAATTAAGAAGGGCACACAGGGGGCCTCCTGGGTGCAGCATTCCAATAAATCCAAAAATAAAAAAAGCTTCCAGTATATGACGTGCGAACAGTGCAACGCGGCAAAGGCAAATTACCATGAGCCAATTTCTACTGTGTTTATCACGGCAGGAGAGATACGGGAGAGAAAGATTGCGAGAGGTGCTCAGGAAAGAGAAGAGAAGCAATAACGTGGCGTGGGCGGCAGAACAGTATCATCTTGCGACGATATTTTCAACATAGTTACAGGATACGCGGCGATTTTTTTTTGTGCACGCTAACCGGAAGGATGCACATAGCCATGTCACAACGATAAGGTAAACAAAGTAATCCATGTTCACCGGACTGAAGCAAGAATCCCAGACGGAGTTTCGTAAACGCAGGCCACGCACGAGTTTCCTGGAGCAGTAATCTTTGTGAAAAACTCACTAATACCAACAGTTCACAAAATTCATAACAATGGGCCACAAAGATTTTTTAATACAGCAGGAGAGGCAAACAAGAGGAAGACCTTAAATATGATGATGTAACATTCCCATTGAAATGCTCTTGCAACATCGATATTTCGTTTGAGGTAAAATAAATTCCAGCCTTTGTACACCCGTCAGGACATCCTGTGGACACCGCTTAACCATACGACGACGATATGACCGATCATTGTTTTGAGCACCAAAGGATACACTAGGGGTTCAAAAAATGGCAGCTTATCTGCTCCTTTCGTTGCAAACATCGACAAAAGACGATAGTCGACTGGCGCCTTGCCAAGTAAATGCCTCCCTTCTCTCTCCAGCTCACCTCTCATGCTCTTCCTGTCCCGTCTCGTTCCTCCCAAGATAACACGCTAGAGGTTTGCTCAAGTCAATCTAAATTTACTGCCTTCCCCTGATCCAAGTCGGGTGCCTTGATGGCAGCGCCCCCATACGGCCGAGACACGCGTAAATCGAGGCACCCTACTACAACGTTTATAGAACCACGTTGCCCTACTGCACGACCGTTAGAAGCGGAAGGTTGAACTAACCTACCGCAACCTTTCGTTGCTCTTGCCGTTTTATTTCTGAAATGCCTCCACGAGCTATAGTAGCGCAGGCAAAAGCAGGCAACAGTTTTCTGCAGTTGATGTAGCATTTATTTGCTATCGCAAAAACCGAGCATTTATAAATTTTTAAATAAAGGAACACTGCAAATATCACTTATATATTCATTTTCTGCCTTATATTTGCGTAATGTTTTATTCTTCAACTATGTTGACAAGTATGAACATTGACACCGGAATTAGACGTTTAGATTTGCCTGTCAGTATATAAGCCTATTTTGCAGCTCCTGTTTCACTTTAGCCGGGTGGCGGTATCGAGTCACAGGCAGACAGGCAGACAGACAGAGAGACCAAAATTTCTGCGTTTAAGTAGCCCAAGAAAGACTATAGTGTCCAATAGAGATTTTTAAACTCCGACATATAGAACAGTTGTTCATTGTTTATGTTGTGTACATAAAGATGAGAGAATGTTTTCTTGTAAATGGCAATTGTTCTGCTGTCTGCAAATCACAACGATCACCGTAGCTTCTGCGCCGCTCCAGAGTATTATTGCACCGCTCTTGATAACAAAAAAACTATTTACATTAGTAGCATCACTATCACACAACAGCGCGAGAATTCTTTATTTTTTCCACCAGTTCGATGGTACGTGTTCCGAGGCACTAGTAAAAGTGCGTGCGAAGGAGGACGAAAAAAGCCTCCAAAAAATCTGCAGAAATTCAGAAAATTCTGTACTGATGCGTAGTATCCCGATTCTCCCTGCCTAGACTGTGAGTTCTTTACATCCGAATATGGCTATGAATAGTGAAAGACGCTGAAATATTTTGTTCCCTCTAAGTTTTGTTTTGTTTCTTTTCGCCAATGATATAAATTTTTACAAGTATAGGGATGAAGTACCTATAATTAGCTAATTATGCTTTTTTGCGAAGATGCAAGGCGTACTGCAGAGTTGGTCAGTTTACGCTATTTTGTATTCGTTATTGCAATGTTCTTTTGCAGTCTTTCCTCGTTTATTATTTGGTATTCTGAGGAGATGTATAAGGTGGGTATCTGTGATTAGTGAGACCATTTCTGCAAAATTTTTATGGTTGCGTTTTTTTATATTTTGTTTTTTCGGAATTCTGTCAAACCAATTATCTCCATTTACGGTATTACAAAGCTTCAAGGTGTTGCTTCAGCCAAATCTGCCTTTTTTAGGAAATGCAAGGCGTTAGACGGTTCGCCATTTGCACTATTTTTTATTCCTACATTGAATATTCTTTTGCAGACTGTTTTTGTGTAGTCTTCGGTGTTGCGAGAATGTATAAGAGGCATTGTATTGATTTTGTCAGGACATTTTTGTTAAAAAATTTGTTTTCTATTTGTTTTTACTTTCTGTTCTTTTTTTTTCAAAAATCTTTCCGACGAATTATCTCCATTGAAGCGATTAACACGATTAAAGGTGTCACATCCGCCAAATTTCAATTTTTGCGAAAGCGCAGGGCGTTGCATGGTTCACCATTTTCGCTGTTTTTTGCTCGTACTTTGAACGTTATTTTGCCGACTTTTTTCGCTAATTCTTCCGTTAAAGGGTGATAAGTAGATGCATATTTTTTATTTTTTAGGTCGGTTTTGTAATTTTTTTGTTTTTCTGTCATTTTCCTATTTTTCAAAATTCTGTGCGACCAATTAACTCCATTCACGCTATTGTGCTAAAAGAAGTGTTACTTCAATGTGCATTTTTTGGAAATGCAGTAATCCATGGTTCGCCATTTTCGCAATTTTTTATTCCTATTTGGAGAGCCATTTACGCTATTGTGCTAAAACAAGTGTTACTTCCGTCATATGTGCATTTTTTGGAAATGCAGTATTACATGGTTCGCCATTTTTTTTATTCGTATTTGGAGAGTTTTTTCTTGTTTGGCGGACTTCTATTTTTTATGCTTCAATTTTGGTGGAGATGCATGAGATGTATATGTTTATTTTGGGAGATCATTTTCATGATTATTGTATCATTTCTTATTTTTTGATTTTTTAATGTTTTGTCCTACAAGTTGTCTCCATTCCGGCTATTAAGCTATTAAAGTGTTACTTCCGCCAGTTATGTATGTTTGTGAAAATGCTGGCTGTTACAAGGTTTGATCCTTTTCGCTATTTTTATTCGAACTTAAAACGTTCTTCTGCGGACCCTTTTTTGTTCATTCTTCGGTTTTTAGATGCATGACATGCACAGTTTCGATTGTGAGGTAATTTTTGAAAAAGTTTTATTTTTCTATTTTTGTACTTTTTCGTCTTTAAAAATATTGTTCAACCAATTATCTCCGATGACGCTATAATAATGAATAAATGTCTTACTTCCAACCGGTATGCATTTTTGAGGGAATGCAGCGCGTTGTACAGTTCGCTGAATTTCGCTATTTTTATTCGTATTTGGAACGTTCCTTTGCCGGCTTTTTTTTTTGTTTTATCAGAGTCAAGCATGGAAGGACTGGTTTTATCTTCGTTTATTGATGGAGATGTAGAAGATGCATATTTTTGATTTTTTGAAATCTTTATTGTGAAATTTTTATGTTCTATTTTTCTGAACCCTTTGATGCCCAAAACGTTGTTCTTTTGCTTGAGCGCGTAAGACGTTTTTGTGATCTAAAAGGACTTCCAACATCATAAATATGAAGTCAGAAAATAAAAATTTGGTTCATTAGGACGGACACTGGGACACATTAGGCACTGGAAAACACTGGGCAATGGCTGCCCATATATCAGTTGAACAAGAGGGATACCTAGATCACTATGACTTATGGCTCAACTGAAGACCATAACGTAAAGTTTGTATTGCTATCATTTGTAATCACAACGAAATTGCGCCATTGGGGTTACCTCTCCCTAGCCCACTGAGCCACCCGGGCTCGATGCGAGTTGACACACATAAACAATATTTTTTTAGCACGCGGAAGTACCTGCTGCCCTCTCTTCCTTATTATTTGAAGGTCCCGGATCCTTTGCGTGTCGATAAATGATGTTAAATGTAAAAGAAACCACGAAGTGCGAGAGAAAAAAAAATATTGTTTGAGCCGTTGCTCCTGAGCAACACTGGGCATCAAAGGGTTAATTGTAGGTTTTTTGTAATTGTCGTCGCAAAGTTATCTTCATTATGACGATCAAATGTGTTACTTCCGCCAGTTATTCATTTTTTGTGGAAATGCAGGGCGTTACACTGTTTGTTCATTTTCACTGTTATTTTTCGTATTTTCAACGTGCTGTTGCTGGAATTTTCGTTTAGTCTTCTGTTTTTTTGGACAAGATGGCTCAGATGAATATTTTTGATTCCATCAAATCATTTCTGTAAAATGCTCATTTTTTAATTTTTCTTGTTTATTCGTTTCCCTAAATTCAGATTGACCAATAATCTATATTTACGCTGTTAAAAAGTATTAAAGATTAAAAAGATTGAAAAAAAAGATAATTAATGTTCGCCAGTTATGCATTTTTGTAGAAATGCAGGGGGTTACACGGTATGCAAATTTTTGGTATTTTTAATCGTATTTTGAACGCTAGTTTGCCGCCTTTTTTTTTGTTTAACCTCGGTTTTTGAAGGAGCTGCAGTGTAAGATGCGTATTTTTGATTTTGTGTGGTTATTTTTGTAAAACGTTTATTTTTATTTTTTTGTATTTTCTGGTTTTTCAATGTTCGGTTCGACTAATTATTTCCATTCACGCTATTATAACGACTACCGTAAAATCCCAAGAGATAGCCCACCTAAGATTGAGAGCAAATCAAGTGAAAATATGACGTGGGCTAACTTTCGGTGTGCAGTAAAAAAAAGTTGAGAAATGTATCGCAGCCAAAGAACGAACACGCGTTTATTATGAGCACTGTATTCATTCGTCGTCAAAACCGTCGAACGAACAGTCGCTCTCACTGCCAAACAATAGGTCGACCAGCTCCTCACGCACGGAGTTCGACGTGGTTGGCAGGGCAGCAGAAGGAGGGACCGCCGAAGCGAGCCGCTCATGAAGCTCTCCGTCTTCTGATCCATCGAGGGCTGGGTGGGTTATCTTTCAGTGTTTTTGAAAAAAACAGAAAATCCTGCCAAAAACAGGGGTGGGTTATCTTTCGGGGCTGGGGCATCTCTCGGGATTTTACGGTAATTGGGTTACTTCCGCCATTTCTGCATTTCTGTGCGAGTGCAGGTTTTTACACGGTCCCGGGTGGAGGGGTACTCGGCAAAGAATGCTAGCCATTAAAGGCAAAACACGTGCACAAAAGATAATTTCTGACAACTTAAGACGTATCTACTACTACTGCAAACGATGCCAGGAAATTAAGATTTTATTCCAATATCCCGCGTTTCATTGAAGTTTAGTTCACTCAAATTCATTCGTCTATCAAATTTTTGGTATGCCTACTACTTCCAAGTAATAATACATTGTTGTTATTCGTCACTTTCACTATTTCAAGCTTCCATTGATTGTAACTGCGATGGCTGCTCCTTGCGGTTCGAACTGACGGCTTTTCCTGCATTAAAAATTGTTCTCTGTGACCATTGCTGCCTTCCGCATGCATTCAAATTCGTACAGCACAGCATGTCCCACTATTTGATGGGCGAAACGACCTTAATTTTAATGAGCTTCTTGTCAATTGAAGGCGTCGACAGCCAGATGTTTTTTGCAATACCGATCGAATGTGACGGAAAGCCTCCTCGCCCGCTTGTTCAAAACTGATGAAGAGGTGGGCTGCATTCAATTCGTTCATAACTTCAAAGCGGGCGTTCGCACTGATGCTTAGTCCTCCATCTCCTCCTCGTCATCACTGGCAGGGACACGTTCCGCGCTTCTGATCCGAAAAATGGTGTCCTCGTCATTTATCACACCACCGCACTCGCGTCTACATCGCAGTATTCGTCAAATAATACTTCGCGTCAAAACGGCCGTCGTTGGGTTTTAGATTGGTTCAACCCAGTTTCAGGTAATCTATCCCTTCTTATCTTAAGGGGGTGACACAGCTTCGTGTGTTGGCTGCAGATGCGTTTCTCTGGCCGCGTGCTAGATGTCAAGCCCACAGACGAGATGGTGCGTAGTCGGAATTATCTGACCCTGAACCCACCCGCGTTCGCATTTCCGTGATTTTTTATAAATAGGCCTCTATAAAGCTTATTCTTACTACATCCTACTGTTCCAATTTTCCATAAATCTTACATACAGAAGTTCCCATTGACGATATTTCACTGTATTGAGTGCGGTAACATTCTCCAACACAAGTTCAGCAAAACACACCGACACATATTGGCCTGAATCTCACCCCCCTGGCTAGCTAGAAAACCTCATCTTGACAACTGCGCACTACAAACTCGGCGTGATCCTTAAGCAACCTACCTCAAATTTGTCCACCAGTTAATCATTGGATCGCAAACACCTGCGCCCAATGCAGCTCGATAATGAAAATGCGCCTGCTTAAGCCGGGCGCACTTAAGCCTGAGCGCAACCCTAGCATTGCCGGTGCCAGTACATCAAACAAGCTTTTTTGTTGTTGTTGCATTGTTCCCTATATCTGAAATGGAACTCGCCACAAGTACAAAAGCGACCAGTGCCCTCCCACCTGAGTATTACATGCTAAGTGGGGCCACTGTCAAGAAGTTCACATTGGTTTAGACAGCCGCCTCGGCAAGCAGTTATTTGTCTCGCAAACCACTTTTTATCAGTTTTGCTTTCGCCGCACCTCTTATTCAAAGAAAATGTTGTTCAAGTGTTTCAGTGCAGGGTACAGTAAATCCCCCTTATACCGAGCACGGTTATATCGAATTATTGGCTATATCGAACCCTTGTATAATTCAGGTAAAAATTACATGCATTTAAAACTTTTGTTATATCGAACGCGTTTATTTTGCTCACAACGGATATATCACATTCTCCGGAGCGGGATTTTTGGCTCTCCTTAGGCATGCGGGTGGCTTTCCCGCAATACATCGGCGCGCAATGGTGGCGCGGGTGTAGCTTGCGACTCCCGCGCGACCTCGGGCGCGTCCAAACCGGCCGTGGCAGAGTGGACCAGCTCCACGCATGCATGCCGTCGGAGCCGGAAGCGCCACATTTGGTGCTGCGGGCTCCGGTGTCACCGAACTTCAGGTCCCCACCACTCGCTGCCCGCACTTGCTCGGTTCGCTGGATTCCGCCGTTATTCGCTTGTATCCATGCTTGTCTCCGCTCTTTTCAAAGACGCCGAGGACTCCGTGGCCCTGCTAGGTGATACTGCAGTGCCATTGAGGGCAGCGGTCTTGTGCTCGTCGACTGTTTAGACACCGTGGAGCAAGCAGTCACCAGCAACGCGTTGCGCTCCAAGAAGCAGGCTACACTCACGCAGTTCTTTCGCCCCAATAAATGATTGTTTTCTTTCTGAGAAAGTGTCGTATCAATAGTGAACTGCAGGGTGGTAAGGGCTCAGCGCTAGCTCGTGACTCCGCCGGCAAGATTGCTCTCATGTAAGTTTTTTTTTTGCTTCACTTTCTGTATCAAATTTTTGCTATATCGAACTATTTTACAATCCTCGTGCTGTTCGATATAAGCGGGGCTTTACTGTAAATATGGAATTTGGAAAATTATGTTGCAATCCTACGCGGTGGTTGCGCAGTGGTGCAATCGAGACAGATTCAAATTATGCTGGGACCTACGAGAGGATATTGCAACCTGTCGAAATCGATTGTTTGGAAGATCTGATAGATTTCTTGAATGCACGACGGAAGTCATTAACTCTAAGGTCAAGACGCACTTGGTTTATACTCCCACAAATTCCGTACAGTAGTCCCACTGTCATTCGATATGCATAATATTGTGGCGAGGTGTAATTGAATTGGTTCTATTGAGCAACGGGATCAATGCCTGCCTCACTTTAAAAACATTATGCTCATATGTTCCCAAAGTAAAGTAGGGAAATCGGAGTAGGCGTTTAATTTCGAAGGAGTCAGTACGAAGCCCGTTTTGCCACGGCTTAGCAATATCATTATTCAACGCAGCTGGAACTGCTCCAGATGGTTCCATAAAGCACAACGACATCGCGCAACACACAAATCACGAATACAACATACGACAACAGCACAAGACAAAGTTACAGAACAAAAAACCGCACCCACCAAAAGCAGGGCAGTGATATGGCACGCGAAAAGTCAGACACGGAGGGGCGTACAAAGGGCCCAGGAGAAAAAAATGCGGGGCCCTGTACGCTCCCACCATGGCCTCTAGGACTGATGAAAAGATTGGGAGCGAAAGACCCCTCCACTGCCAACTAGAGATGCAAGTTTTCATGAAAATTTGAGGTGCTTGAAAAAAACAGGTTTTTTTCTAGTTTTTTTTCAGAAAATTACGAAAACTTTGAAAAAAAGACTTGTGCGCACACTGTTTTAAAAACCCGACACATTTATTTAGTAGCACTTTCCAGAATATAATTGTTTCATTACTGCACACAAAAATTCCAGCAGAGCTTTCAGTTTCAAAATCAATGGAGTGGTTTCACGTCAATTCCTAAAGTTCCGATCAAAAAGTGCGAACAGTCGTCAATCCGTGTCTGATTCGGTTCCGCTTGCCACGTCGATTCTTTGCTGTGAAGCCGACGAAGCCTTCCGGACATTCAGGTTCGAGTGCACGTACACGAGCTTCTGCACGCGATCGCCTGAAAGCCGGTTGCGTAGCTTGGTGTGCACGTTTCCGAATTCCGACCAGTTCCTTTCGCAAGCCGCAGAAGAAGGGGGAAGGGGGAAAATGTTTCCAAACGTGCGACCGCGGACGTACCATAGCGGAAACTGGGTTATATTTTCTACGCTGAAGTACTCATGAATAGCTTGTTGGATTGACTGAAATAATGGCAGGGTAATTGAAAAAAGGTGCTCAAACGCCCATCCGTTCACTTCACTAGCGCAGCACTACTGTGCTGTATTGAATTTGGCGCAGGCGCGATATTGGGCGTTGCCGCCGCGCTAAGCACGCGCGCGCGCTATCTGATACGGCTGCCGTTGTATCGGCGCTAGCCGCTGACGCCGTGGTGCCCTAGCAGAGACTACGCAACTGAAGCCGCAGTGGTGTAATGTTCGGTTGTTCGGAAACAGCAAGGCTTGCACCCCCGTTTCCTGGCGATCACTCACGCGAAATAAATGGAGCGGTAAGAAAGAAGCACAAAAATAGTACAATTACTAAAAGTTAAACAAGAAACTTTCAAGCACGTCAAAAGGAGCTGCATAACAACACAATTCCGCGGAGGAGGGGGGGGGGGTACTGTGTTTTTTTCAATTTTACCTTAGTTGAAAAAAACGAAAAAAACATGTTTTTTTTTCCTAATGCTTTTTTGTTTTTTTCAACTGCTCACATCTCTACTGCCAACACGAAATGAGCTAAAACACCTCACCGTCTTTGGAAGAAATGGCGCACTCGCCAGCGACCTCCTGTGGGATTCGCGGCGGTGGTTTCCGTTGTGAGCTGTGACAGATGCCGTAGCCAAAGTATACCAGCATCCCTGCAGACAGAATATTAACTGTTAAACCTGGGAAATCTCGCAACTTCCCGAAGCGAGCTCGGCCATAAGTGGCCTAAGTGACTTAGCGATTCTAGGGCCAGGTTGCAGCCGAGGGATCGAATTTTTACCACAATCTTGGGCTTCCTTTGTTACAGCGTGCACCGAACATAGTATATACGTGATTTTACTTCTAAAGGGCTTGTGTGTATTCCTCCCACATCATCACACAGTTTGTCTCAGAAGTAAATCGCATCTAAAATAACTGCAATGGACATGTTTGACTCCCTATCGATTACAACGACCTCACCCCTCAAGAGAGTCCAGGCACTAAAATTACGGCTGTATGCACAGGCACACGCAGTCAGTTTGCTCGGCTAAAAAAGTAAGTATTGCTATTAAACAACTTGAGATACACACTTCACTTAGACTACGTATACCAAAGCAGACGACTGGCACTTGCACTCACCAGCGGCCATCCAAATTCCAAACCGTGCCCACGTGGCAGCAGGCAGACGCATCATCAGGTACAGATTGACGAACATGTTGAACTAGGGGGATGAAAGGCACCAGAGGAACCTGCAAAAGGGGCAATGAGGACCATAATGTGACATCCAAGGCTCAAGAACAAAGACAATCTTTAAAATACCACATACCAAAATATGAAGCGACCAGCACACCCAATAACTTCAAACGTTCATAGGATATCCGGCGCAACTTATAGAAGTGAGTTCAACAAGATTCTACAAATAGATGCACACCTGTATTGCCTTTACAAGTGCATTGAATAGGTAATGAAAGGCAAGGGAAGGCAGAAAACTAATGCTACCATTTATCTAGCATCTCGTGCGAAAACGAATTTATCTCCGTGCGAATACGGAGCATCAGTAGAGATCTGCTCATTGGAAGCCACACTACATTTACCCATGACAGGTTTGCAACACTGGCTGAAGCTAGATTCTTCCTAGGAGTAACCCTTGTCTCCTTCTCTGGGCGTATAGACGCAAGCCTTCCGTAATACTGCAGTTTGAGCCCCGCTTGTAGCAACGCCCAGCATTCCTTCGCCTCTCGCATGAGCTCCTAATTGTTTAACGAGACGAGTCGAGCATATTACACTGACATGACTCAACGACGTTGGTCCGAATGCACACTCTTCAAAGGTAACTTTCGCTTCATGCAGCTGAATGCGAGTCATGCTGTAGGCTAGAAATATGTAGCAAGTATCTGGAGCACGAAACAGATCCCATGGCACACAATTTACAAAAACAAGTGCTTCGAAAACAAGTGCGGTCTTCTCACGCGTCCTTTCTCTCGTTGTTTTTATGGTTGTTGAACATTTGTGCTAACACCCTCCACCTAACAAAACCTTCTTCCTTGCTCTACTCAAAGCCATAGAGAATGTAATAAATAGCAGCAAGCAAGCTACCTTGAATCTAAGCGTAGTCATCCTACCTACCGCAAACGAGAGGTGATCGGTTCCGGCTCTCGGCTGCCTAACGATGCAGAGGATGCAGAAAAGCACCACTACGACGAGGAGCAATAATGGCCCGATGGTGGATGCCGCCAGCGAGAGAAGCTTGTCTTCAGCAATCACCAACACTGCCGTCAGTAGCAGAAACAGGACACCTGTCGTAACAATGAGAAAACGCACAGGAACAACCTCCAAAATGGCATTGCAAGCGAAACGCGTGCTTTATTGCGATTCTCATGCTTAGAGAATAAGCTGCCAGTGACACAACTTCTTCAATCTCAACAGACATCGCATCAAATCAGCGGGGATTCGCGGCTGTTGGCTGCCATGGCTAAGTCGACTTTTTGATGTTCTAGGAACCCTTGCCTCGTGCCGCCTATTCCTGCCTGGCCACCCGCTGTCACCACAGATTGGCACCGTCCTCGTCATCGTACAAGAAGGGCGTCATTCACCCCACCCTCTGACGTCACAGCGAAATCAGCGCCACCGGACCCTTCAAAAAGAAACTCCCGGCACCTGTTCCTTGGGATTCGCAGCTGTTGGCTTGCCATGGCTAAGTCGACTTTTTGGTGTTCTAGGTAGGCCTGTCGCTTGCCCCTTTTCTTGACCTATGTCACCAGCCTATGGTTGGCCGCTGATACCCACTTTGAGAAGTTTTTCTTTTCTGTGTCGAAAGAAGTGTCATGGGTGTAGACTTGTCGACGTACCGTGCGCAGATTGGCAGATTTGTCTCTTGCCGAGGGCGCACAAGCCCCATCAGTGCTCGCTTTTCTGCTGCGTCAATCCTTTTGCGCACTGTATGCCTGAGACCTTCGTTCTTGCTTCTAAGCACGGGCTTTGCGCTACTGCTCCTTTGCGCAGGCGATGTGGAAGCAAACCCCGGTCCTTAGATCGATGACGTTTTAGCTCTAATAAGGGAATTTCATGGTGAAACAACGGCTACCCTGGCAGAAATAAAAAATGACATTCACAGTATTACCTCACGAATTCTTGTAATTGAGCGTGACCTCAAAAAAATAACGCAGATTGAGACTAAGTTCGAGGGAGTAGGTGTCTCCATCCGTGAAGCCAAATCGAGCATAAACCAAAGGTAAACGAACTGACTGACGTAGTGGACGACATGAATAACAGAATGAGAAGAAACAACCTTATAGTCAAAAGGAGGGTTATCAGGAATCGGAAAACATAGTGAAAGAGTTCTTTCCACATACCTTGAAGAACAAACTGGCGATATTGAACGCGCTCATCGGTTAGGTAAGCGGCGCCCCGACATTGATAGACCCATTATTGTTAGGTTTCTTAACTTCAAGTCCAAAACCGACATTTTTCACAATGCCCCCAAACTGAAGAACCTCGAGTACCCGAAAGTTTGGATAGATGAAGATTTCTCGCCTAAAGTGCAAATAGCGCGCAAAACATTGAGGAACTTTGTTAAAGGAAACCGTAAAGGAAACGAACGCTTTTCGCTGCGCTTCAACTACCTTTACATTTGGGATCGCATGTTTCGATATGACTCAGGCGCCGACAGTATTGTCGAGGTAACCACTAACCGAGAATTCTCAACGGATGTTGAACAGAAACAATTTACATGGTTTTCGCCACAAGCACTCCTGCAATACCAAACTATTTGAACTGTTAACTGACCTCCATAAATCCATGCATAACTCTGTTCCTACCGATGCAATTTTTATAGATCTTTCTAAGGCATTCGATCGCGTACAACACAAACGTTTATTAGCCAAAGTCCGTAACCTTCAACTTGACGAAAAAAATTCCCGCGCCTTCCCGCGAGGGGAACACGAGTAAATGCAGAGCATTGAGGCCTCAGAACTGGTTGAAGGCAGTGTTGCTTCCATCGCTTCTTCCGTGATGCTGGAGTAGCAGACACGAGTAAACGTGGGAGCGAGCGTCAACCAAGGAAGGAAGGAGCAACGCAGTGACTGAAGCACGAGCGATCGCTAGCCTCTTTATATTTGCAGCGCGCGCAGTAGATAGAGAGCAGTACGGGGGGGAGAGCGCGCATGCGCAAGCAGCGCGCGCCCTTCCACGCCCCACCGCGCTGCTATCACGCACCTGTTCCGCCGATACCGCGACGGAGCGAACGGGCTGACTACGACGCATGCGCGCGCCAGCTGCTGTTGAGAGAAAAGAGGGAAGGAGGAGAGGCGCACCTGCTGCGGACGCGGAACTGTGGACGCCGTCCGACTCAGGAAGAGGCGACGCTAAGAAATGCTCTGCATTTAAAACGACAGAATGGATTTCCGAGTTCCTATGCAACCGAAACCAACCAGTGAAATTCAAAAATATAATTTCCAGAAAAAGCCAGATTAAATCAGGTGTCCCTCAGGGATCTGTGCTTGGCCCTTTCATATTCTTGGTTTACATTAACGACATCGGATCTAACATTGCCTCTTCAATACTCAATACGTCTATTCGCGACGACTGTGTCGTATATAGGGAAATAACCGAACCAGCCAGGTTCATCCGTTTCATAAAGCAGCCAGGTTTATCTGTTTCATAAAGCAGCCAGGTTCATTTGTTCTTGTTACTGTAGTTATCAAAGCGTCTCATTACTAAAACATAATTTGAACCTTCCTTCTCTTGCTATGCGCAGAAAGTTGTCTCACCCTCCTTTTTTTCACTCTTTGTATAATAGTCACACAACTTTTTCCCGAAGCTTCATTCACCCTGCTCCTTACGTACCTGCTCGAATCGACCATGCGTATAAGATTAAACCAATATCTTCGCGTAGTACTACCAGTTTTCACCTCTCTCTTTGTATATAAACGAACGGAATGCCCTAATTCAGCCATAGTCTCCCTCACTGATCCATCGCGTTTCAAATTTGCTTTATTGTCTTATTTAGAAGCCGGTGAAGATATGTAGCGATTCTTTTCGTGTAAGGTGTATTACGCGTGTTGACAATGTGTGATCGCTTCTTTTGGTGTTTATTACATGCTGTTTTGACTCACCACTTTGTTGCAGTTCCCTCACCAAATGTATAGCTGACCCTGTTGTAACCGGTTTTTGTATCCCCCCTTAAGTACCGCCCTTGGGCTTTTAAGGTATATAAATAAATAAATCTACCTCGATTCTTCCCAGGATCATAGCCCATGGCCATTACGTTTGGAAAGATTGGCTATGACACCAGCTTCTCCACATGCCTCTCGCCATACCAATTTAAGAAGCACCTACAAATGCCCCAGAAAGGACAAAGGCTGCGTGCTTATAGCACACCCTCAAATAATGTACTTTTACACAGCAGCGTCTACCTGTCGTCGAGTCAGCGCCTTATCACGGTACCAATCCGCAAAACAGTGAACAGTATCGGCACACGCAATAATCCCTGTCCAGCGTAAGCATCCTGGGCTGCGCTCCTCGCTTTAGAGTGGCACACTCGGTGCAATTTTAATTGTATGCGCCTGGCTTTGTTTAAGATGAACTCAAAAAGCGGTCTTAAAACTGTAATGTACAACTTAAAGTGACCTTGCAATGCTTCTTGAACTTTTTTGTAAATTTTAAATGCTTTTATAACGTTACAATAAGCCAATTCAGTACTTAAGACAGGGTGTCAGAAAGCACTAATTAAGCAAACATTGTTTCTGTAGGCCCATAAATTAACTCAAAACTTGTTCAAAACCTTTTTGCAGTGCTGTATGCCCATCAAACAACTTAGAAACCTATTTTTCATTGGAAAACGTTTATTGTTCAGAAAAGTGGGGGGCTTTCTTAGTCCAGAAAGCCGCGGAGCCAGTTCAATGTTTTTCTTCTTTGGCAATAGCCTATCTCAAAACACATCCCCCTAACTAATCCACACGTTTAACATTAAACAGGAACCTGCCTGTGCCAAAACGAGACGCTTAGTTGCGATATTTACATCATTACACTGACAGCTCCCCCCCTCTCTTGTTTCAATTCAACAATCAATTAATCAATCAAACAGTTATCTGCAGCACCAGCACTTAAGGGGCACAACGCAAGAAATTTGGCCAATTATCTGGGTCCCTGTATGCGAACCCCGAAGCCTTTCAAAGTTTTAAACATACGCGGAGTATCACATAACTACTATACAGTAGACAATCCTTTAAAAGCAGGAAGGTATGCTGCTTTTGCAAGGTATTTCGTGGCTTGTGCAGTCAAACCCTCTAACCATAACAAATATTCACCATTCGCGCTCTTGCTCTACAATCACATTTGCGAAGAGGAATGTCACTGTCAAGTATTTGCCGCAGCTCCTTCTGTTTGTTGTCTCCCGAAATAACTGAACTGTACATGGCCTCTAAAGGCCCTTGGAAAAAAAACGCATTAATCCGCAGGACACTAGGGCACCAGGCAACACTAAGAAACCGTGCTGGAGAAAGAGAATCGCCCAACGGCTCACCTAGGGCGAGGGTACAAGTCTTGACTATGAATGCAGTGGCATTCGTGGGGATGGAGAGGCCGTCAAGGTTAAAGAGCATCGTGGCTACGCCCCGCCGACCCTCTGGTTGCTCCTTCGCCTCCGAGCCGAGAACGCCGCTGGCAGCAGGCTGCTCCTGAACAACATCGTATCTGTGCAGCGACCGGACAAAAAAACAGTCGGTGTACCCTGAATGCAACTTTTACAGCGAAGCTGTCTTGGTCTCACTGATTGCGTTGTCGTAGCAAATACGCACTGCAGGAAAGCCAACTGTACACAATCGGGAGGGTACATGATGATGATGACTACGACACAAGAAAAAACGCGTACCGTGGTCGGAATAGAACGTGGGTCCCTTGCATTGTAACGCCGACGTCCATCCTATATGCCATTCTGACAGGGATCGACGATGGGTGAGGGGCGCTCATCTTTCTCGTGACAAATTTAGTTGCTGTCATCTTAGTTTGGACTTTGGCTGCAGCAAGTTTCCACTTTCATCGCTGACTTTTTTACTTTAGTTGCAGTGTCTTTGACTTTGGCCCTTCGCCGTTTGATTTTCGTACGCAAGAAACCTTCGTGTTCCATCCATCATCACCGTTACACAAAGTTGATGTGATTTTTTAATAAAAAGGCCTGAAATAAAGCACCCGCTTCTCGGGCGGAGCGTGTGCGTCCTTAAAGGTTAACTGGACTCAAGTTTTTTTTTTGTCCTGATAAGTAGTCTATGCCCTTAAAATCACTATGCTAAATCCTAAGCTTCCTAAGCTTCCCACACTAGGTACCGTCGTTCAAAGTTGCTCCGTGAAGACGGCGTTTGCACCTGGTGGATAGTCGCCGAAACAAGTTCCGAGCGGCCTGTGACGGAGGTTCGGGAACCCGTCCCGTAGGGCCGCGCTTCTACGGCGACTTGCACGGCGGTCCGCCGGGCGCAGGAACGCGTTCGCCCGGGGTTTCTCTGCTACACCACCGCACTTCTACCGCCGTCGCCATCACATGCTTCAAACTAACCGCATAGGTAGCAATATCCGCCTTTTTTGGGTTTCATTAAAAGAGTTTAGAAGCTAAAAAACTATTCACATGCTTGCGAACGTTCTGAAACTAGCAAAACTCTTTTTACTTGGAAATGATATTTCTACTAAAAAAAATAGTGCGACACGCACACTTGCCTTACATTTGTCATTTCTGTTGCATCTATCACCGAAAAAAAGGATATTTTATAAATTCTTGACGGCTTGTATTTCCGCGTCCGATATTTGCCATATTTGGGCTGGTCCAATGCCACCTCGATCCCTTAGACCATCTAAAAGTTTAACGACCTAACTGGAGTTGTACACGCGGGTATAAACATTTGTGCCAATTTTGCCTCACTCGCAAGTGGACCAAAATCAGCCTTGCTCTGGGTAACAAATACATCCGCACAAATATCGGCCGTCACCTTCGCGAAGTGCGAAAGCTAACGAAACTGCTCCTCTCCTAAACAATAAACTAGATCTTTGTTCAATTCCCAAGTGAGGCATTTACTTTGGTTGATCGTTAGATTTTGTTTTTGACAGCACGTGTCTCTGGTGAAAGTAGTAAACAGCGGTAGATAGGTATCTTTTTCGTGTTTTAGTGCATCATTTACCTGTAGAAGCTTGCTTATAGTTTCAGACAACTTTTATAATTCGATTCTCGATGCGCAGCAAGGCGAAAAATACTGGGCCGATATTGACGAAGCTGTTTGTACGTAATGTATAGTATTAAGAGTGATGATCTCTGCCCGCGTGCGGTTTGTTCCCTTCAAAGAGAGCGATGTTACAGCCGAGGCGCCGGCTAACCAAAGCTGCTTTTCGGTATCGTACGGCCAAAGTAGCTTTGTAAATCACGGCTCACGTTTTTACTCGCGATGCCAAGTATTGCTACAATGGCAATTATTCTGATGAGAAAATACTGTCCTACAGTCTATTTCATTTCGATTGATTGGAACGACCCGCCGCGGTGGCTCAGTGGCTAAGGCGTTGCGCTGCTGAGCACGAGGTCGCGGGTTCGATTCCCGGCCGCGGCGGCCGCTTTTCTGATGGAGGCGAAAAGCAAAAACGCCCGTGTGTACGAGATTTCGGCGCACGTTAAAGATCCCCAGGTGGTCAAAATTAATTTGGAGCCCTCCACTACGGCGCGCCTCATCGCCTGCGTTGCGTCGGCGCGTTAAACCCCACAATCAGATCAGATTGATTGGAACGTGATGTCGGAAATGCGTATAAGTTCATTATCCTGGGCAAACGTTAATGGGAGTTCTCCTGTGGAAATAACAGTGCGAAATACGACGCTACCACGCTCATTTGAAGGCGGCTCTGAGCGGTCGCCGGTTCTAGCTCGGCCGCTTGCCTTCCATCACGGACGTCACGTCCGGCCGCCGGTAATGGCCGCTTTTCCTATTCAGTTTCGTTTCCGAAAAGGCCAATGTCGTGAGCCGCGTGCGTAGCCCGCGTTCATGTCTGAAACGTAGTATTTTGCATTTGCCACTATTTTTGTGTGTACTATTAGGTGACATTTCACGTTCTGGAAAATCTGAGTGCAGTTGGCCTTCAATAGTCACAGCTCTTAGCCCGTGGAAACAACACAAAGTCAATGAGGTGCGTGCGGAAGCATTAAAGGGCTTTGCGGCAGCACAGCTTTCTAGCTTTACCACTTCAATTTTGCTTCCGCTTGCCTCGCTTATCTATATAAGCGTGCGCCAGTGTGTGTGTAGTCATTGCAAATCAATTTGTACATAATTGATATCGTACTGTATTCCAAAAAACGCTGCAGAATTATGGTAAATAGCTGCAGCAAACTAAGTGGCAGCGAAAGTTGTCACCCGCCTCTGACCACTTATCCGACTACAGTCGAACACGGATATATCGAACACGGGTATATCGAATTATTGCCTATATCGAACTCATAAATTATCCCCTTGAAAATTCTGTGTAAAAGTATAGGAATTCGTACGTTTATATCGAACCGTATTTTTCCCGACATTGGGTATATCGAACGCCGCGCGAGCTGGAAGGTGCTCTTCGGCGGTCGCTGCACCCTCGATTGAGGTGGAGGAGGAGGTGGAGGAATGCGCGGGCATGGCGAAGACTGGCTCGCGTAACTAATCCCCCCTACCGGAACGAATTTGCGCTTGACCAGTCGGGCCCCGCTACCGGCCGCCGTAGCGTTAGCGGACGGAGCCCGGTATGCTAAATCTCTCTAGGCACACAAGCCCGAACGCTCGGAAAATGTTACAGTGTGAGGCAGGGATGCCCCGACTGCGCACGTCTTTTTTTTTTTTTTTTTGCGGCTGCGTACGTTCCTCGGCTTGCCGAAAAAGTGTTTTTTTTTTCTCTCTCTCTCTCTGGATCTGTCTTCCCCCGATGTCGTCTCGGGAAAGGGAAGAGGGAACGAAGGCGCTGGCGGAATCCTCCTTCTTTTGCATTTTGCTGCTGTTGCTGCTGTTTGGCGAGTTGTCCCGCACCTTTCGAAGATCACTGTTTCTCTTGGAGATGACCATCGCGAGCGCTTTGTTGGAGTCCGTTCAGAGAGCCTTTGAATTGTTACCTTCAAGTTATTGTGGTACGTGCGAAAAATACTGGGCCGTATTGCAACTGTTGACGATGATAGTATTAAGTGAGATTCTGCCCGTCGGTTCCCTCAAAGGGATGTTGCCGAGGCCGGCACAAGCTGCTTTTCGGTTCGTCGCCAGTGCTTTGAAGTCAGCCACGTTTTCACTCCGAGCCAAGTTTGCTACAATGGCGTATCGTGGAAAGTTGCTCTAAGACGTTCTTTCGATTGAAAAGTCCCTGGGCTCGTGGTCCTTCGGGTGAACTGTCCGTGGGGCGGGTTCTCCGGCGCGGCGCCGCTTCCCGGGGCAGGAACCTGCCCGGTTCCGAATAATTCGCGCAGTTACGTCCGCGCACACATTTAACTACCGCAAGGGCACTTCCGCGTTTTGGGGTTAAAGACTCACAAGCTAAAAAACTGTTCACCTTGCAACGTTCTGGAAATGCATAACTTTTTACTTGGAAATGATATTTCTACTAAAAAAAAGTGCGACACGCACACTTGCCTTACATTTGTCATTTCTGTTGCATCTATCACCAAAAAAAAAGGATATTTTATAAATTCTTGACGGCTTATTTCCGCGTCCGATATTTGCCATATTTGGGCTGGTCCAACGCCACCTCGATCCCTTAGACCATTCTAAAAGTTTAACGACCTAACTGGGTAGTTGTACACGCGGGTATAAACATTTGAGTGCGAAGTTTTGCCTCACTCGCAAGTGAAGCAAAACAGCTCTTGCTCGTGGAAACAAAACACGACAATCAATGAGGTCCTTCGGAAGTCGATTAAGCTTTCGGACAGCACTGCTCCTTCCTAGAACAATACACTAGATTTTGTTCAGTTCCTCAGTGATCATTTACTGTGCAGTTGTGTTAGTTTGCAAATTTTGACAATTGATTCTGGTGACAAGAAAACGCGGCAGAATTAGGTATAGCTTTTGTCGTAGTATATTAAGTGCATCGATTTACCCGCCGTTGACCACTTCAGACTACAGTTCGACCACGGTTATACACGGGTATACGAATCTATGTGCAGCTATATCGAATCAAATTACTGGCCGATATTCTGATGAAAGTCTAGTTTGTACGTATATGAAGTATTAAGAGTGATGATCCGCCCGCGTGCGGGTTTCGTTCCCTCAAGAGAGCGATGTAGCAGCCGAGGCGCCGGCTAACCACGAACGCTGCTTTTCGGTATCGTACGGGCACGTAGCGTTGTATCGACGGCTCGTATTGTTAAACTCCTAGGGCACAACGTACGCTACGGCAGTTATCAGTGTGGGCAATAACTGCGCACGTCTATTTTCATTTGATTGCGGATGCGTAGTCGCTTAAAAGTTCATTTCCTGGCAACGTTTGGGAGTTCTCCTGTGGAAAAACAGTGCGAATACGGCTACCACGCCATTTGAAGGCGGCTTGGCGGTCGCCGTTCTAGCTTGCCGCTTGCCTTCCATACGTACGTCAGTTCGGCGCCGTAATGCCGCTTTTCCTATTCAGTTTCGTTCCGAAAAGGCCAATGTCGGAGCCGCGTGCGTAGCTCCGCGTTCAGTCTGAATTACCGTAAGTATTTTGGATTTCGCACTATTTTGTGTGTACTTTGGTGACTAGTTTTTCACGTTTCGAAAATCTGAGTCAGTTGCACTTCAATGTCACAGTCTTAGCCCGTGGAAACAACACAAAGTCAATGAGGTGCGTGCGGAAGCATTAAAGGGCTTGCGGCAGCACAGCTTTCTAGCTTTACCACTTCAATTTTGCTTCCGCTTGCCTCGTTTATGTATATAAGCGTGCGCGAGTGTGTGTGTAGTCATTGCAAATCAATTTGTAATTAATTGATATCGTACTGTATTCCAAAAAACGCTGCAGAATTATGGTAAATGGCTGCGGCAAACTAAGTGGCAGCGAAAGTTGTCACCCGCCTCTGACCACTTATCCGACTATCTCCCGTAAATCTCGAAGTAATTTCTCAACATGCCCATTGCATGGGCTGCAACTCTGGAAGCGTAACCCTATACTGGAAGAAAAGCATCAGTGGGAAGGGGGTTCAGACCGTGTCTTCAGAGGTGCGTGCGCCGTGATGACGATGTCATCCTGCCACCGCACTTCAACCCCGCTCATGTTCCTTTCAATGTCCACCATCCCGTGGTTACAACCACATGACAGATAGCAGACGGTCCAAGTGTTTTATCGAAAAAAGGACAGAAGTATCTGTAAATTGTTCATAGTTGCCGTAAAAGAAATAATGCAAGGGCCGTTCACTCGCATACCTGAGCATAAGCACAGAGACGGCCACCAAGCTATATGCCAGCAGCGTTCCGATGGACATCATGTTGGCGAGCTCTTCTACGTTGAACATCATGGCCATTATACCTGCAGCACAAATCAATAAAACATATTACGAAGTTGAAGAAACGGAAATGCCCCCACAAATTACAAGACCATCTCCTTCATTCAACTAGTTAGTAATCCCAGCTGCCAGAACCTCTGGGTCTTAAGAAAAACTTGCGGGGGCACTTGAGTCTCCTTATGCATCAAAAATGCGAAATCTGAGGTATTCTGCACGGTGTTGACATGATTCGGTTAAAAATAGCGCTCCGCGCATTCGGCTTCACAGCAGAGGCTACCAAAGCAGTGGCTATCTAAAGAGTCGTAGACGTAGAAACCGAAACAAAGGGAGCAGCAGCGGCCGAAGTGCGAAGCTTCGGCACCTCAGATTGTAATCCCTCTCGTAAGCAAAGCGTAATGTTACGCACATTGTCAGGTCGGCGTATACCCACGTTTTCCCTCCAACTGCATTGCAAGAGCTTGCCTTTGCTCCTTCGCAACAATGACGCCGTTGCACGACCTCATGAATATTTTCCTTTTATTTCTGAGGGGCAGCGCGTTCCGTAAAGCCCCATAACGGCACTGCAGCTACAGGGGTAGATGCCTTTCCGTGCGCTCGTTTTCTTTTCGCCTTGTTCCTAATTTTTCGTGCCAGCGCAAGCTTGAAGCCAAATGACGTGTCGCAGCCAGTGAGGATTTCTATGCAGGAGACATTGTTTTTTCACTCCATTAGCAACCTACGCGCTGGGATAAGAAATGACGGAGAAGCCCACACTAACCCGTACAACTTGAAGATAACGAAGCTGTACGCAGCTTAAAAGATACGATTGCTCCTTCTTCGCGCCGCAACAACCTTCATTCTATCATTGTAGCTTTAAGTGTGAGCTTCTTTCATTTTTTGCATGTGATAGCCATTGGAAATCACCATGAAGTGGCGTACGCTATGAGGTGTCTTTCTCGTTCTGAGCTAGTGTTGCTACGATTACGGCGAACGCTAAAGTTTTTTCTCCCTAAGTGGGTGTTATTGGCTTGACAACCGTGTGCAGGGGACGCTGGGTGGTCGTCGCGAGGCACGCACGCACGGGCGATAAGCATTTTCTTGGTTTTGTTAACTGCTGGCGGGTCGCCGCAAGGCCCGCGCTCACGTGCGTGCGCTCGGCAATTTTTGGTATTTTTAACTGCGGACACAAAAAATTACGATTTGCTAAACAGCTTCGTTAAAACTTCAGCCGAAAGACCTTTGCGGAAACTTTAAAGAAGTGCGGGTGTGCTGGGAAATTCGAAGCGAAACAAAACGAAGACGATTTCAGCTCGGTCGTGGTCTTCAGTTTTGCTCCCTCTTCAGTTCACTGACCTGAAAAAGCGCCAGCCAGGGTGGTCGCGATGAGAGGCGTTTTGAGGCGAGGATGGACGTTGGCCAGTATGCGAAAGATGAGTCCATCCGAGCCCATGGCGTAGAGGACGCGTGGGAGAGCGAACATGCCGCCCATAAGGCTGCATATGGGCATTAAAACCGTGAGGGAGAACACTTGTAATCCCATTTCCCCCATAACGCACAGGCAGAACGGTTCAATTCTGATTCATACGTTTTCTGAACTCAGACAGCTGGAATCTCGGTGACTACAAAGCAATGCTCTCGTCCGCCAACGTTTCTGAAGGTGTCCACTTTATCAACGAACACAAAGTGCCTAACAGCGTCATCGCTTTTCACAGCAATGTAAGGTTATTTTCGGCTACGAGTTGCACTCCCCTGCAAGCTGTGAACTTTTGCTAGTGTTGCACGTGTTGAAAAGTTTGGAAAATTCAAGGTAAGTTTCTTCAACTCAGCACACAACGAGAGTAACGAGAAAGGCTTTCGGACTTCTCCAATGGGGGAGAAATTCTATATCAAAATATAATTATCTTGCAAACTAGTAACCGTTATTCTCCCCACCCCAACTTGCCCCACTTAACCTTTCCTAGTACACTGTTGCCACCCAGGAACGCCAACACCTTTATAAAGACCCGACTAAGCACTGACAAGAACCTCAGGCATTGACAACCACTGAAAACGGAGTTTTAGATTTAACCCTAAAGAAAGAAATCATCGGGTGAAGGTACTTGAATCTGTGGTCATCAATATTCAATAAAATCCTCCCAAGAAGATGATTGTCTTGTGGAGGGCTGTGTTTCAATTAAGCGTCACTATTTTACCAAAACCTGTTATTGGTCCAGGTCACTTCTCTTCCTTTTTCGCCAAATTGCCGGCAAGGTACCAGATGCACAGTAGACTTCGGTTAAGGTGAACTCGAAGGTACTGTGGAAAAGAGTTCTTTTCAGAAATTTGTTTAGGCGGAGGTTTGGTACTGTGGGCGTTGCAAGAGAGCGGAAGTGTTGTTCGTCTTACCCACAAAGTTCGTCCTAACAGGAGCCTATTGTACGTCTATCTGTTGTCGCGCGCTATGATTTCATTTACGCGACAGAAGCAACATGGCCACTTGCAAGAAATGATTCTCACCAATTGTTTTCGAACATTTCTCGGCCCCTTGAATTTCACAGGTTACCCTCCCCAAAGAAGATCCCATGAACGCTATTGGCCTGTGGCCTCTACATCGCAGTCCTGCATCCAAATTCCTTCACCATTGGCGGCGCGCGAAATATTTACACCCTCTGGATGGCTAAAGCCTTTCTGGGCCCGATTCAGGTGCTTCTGCTTTCCACCCTCCAGTAATAACAGATCAAAATGAAGGGGGTCATAATTGAAATGGTTGACGAAGCATTGCGATGAAATTTTACAGAAGCCAGAAGGTCCTTAATGGTCAAGCTGGTCAAGCCGACGACTCTACCGAAACGTTTTAGAGCGGTGATGGTTTTCGCCCTCACTCTCATGAGTGGTCGACTACCTAAATTCAATAAACTTTCCAAAAACGGCTTTGCTTAGCCACTGTTACGTAGGCGTGTGAAAAGTGTTCCTCGAACTATTTAATTTGTCAAATGAGGTTTAGAAGTTCAGGTGTACGACCTCTCGAAAATAATACCCCTTTAGATTAACAGTGTGGACACAATTGTAGTGACAGCAGAAGCTGGAGCGGCGTTTCTTAGTTCTTGCTTCCCCTTGAAAGTATTAGCAATACCCCTGCATGCACCATTAAGGCGAGACTTCATCTCAACTGTTGTTTTTCTTCCTTTTGGTATGCGGTTTTAATGACGATAGTCATTTTTGGGCTCAATGACAGAACTTTTGACCTGTCCCTCTATTGAAATGTGTTTCTGGAGAGCTTTTTCACTACTAGGTTAGTGGTTCACGGGGAATTTGCATACAATAATTTATGAGAAACAATGCTGTATGGGATCATAAGTGGACCAACTGAGAAACAGACATTGACAGGAAATCAAAGAGGTATAGGCAGTAGGGGACGGCGAAAAGAGTGTAACGGTAATGGCACATGGAGGATACGGAAGGGGATGGTGATGTGGTAGAGGCATAGTGTGATTAGAGCTGGGGAATATGACCCAAAGAGGGAAAGGGCGGGGGAAAAAGATTTCAAGTTCATGAGGGATGAAAGGAGGGAAGTGGAAGAAGCGTGCATGGTAGTAGAAGAAGAAAGTGCGGCGCGAGAATGTGACACTAAGAAGTGAGGATGAGAGACGAGGATGAAAATGTGTACCGGGAAAGGGTTGGGATTGAAGAGGGTTGGTAGGGTTTAGAAGAAATGGGAGGGAGATGAGGATAAAAAACGAGTGTACTGAAGCAGGGAGCATTGACAGTGGACAGAAGTGGCGGGAGAATTGCGATTGGAGGGGGAATAAAAAATGTGAAGTTAGGAGTACGAAGATAGGAAGGATAATCGTGGTGAGAAAAAATTTGGAAGAGGGGAGTAGAAAATGGGTGTGAAAGTATTGGAGAGGGTGGGAGGGAAAGTGAGAGAATAACAAAATATTGGAGAATATAGAGCAAATTGGAGAGAACGGTGAAAGTGTAGCAGGATGAGTCGAGGAGAGGTATGGTGAGGTACAGAGAGAGAGTCAGCTCTTCAATGACCCAGCGAGGTCAGCTACATATGGTTTGTGCACAACGTCCTCGAAGAGAGGGCCTCCGCATGGCGTCAGCCAACGGTCTTGCAAAGGTCGCAGCGTCGGTCAACACACCAGGGTTAAACAGGTTCTTCGCAAAGCCAACATCAGCTGGCTGTTCGCTGTGGGCGTTATTAACATGAGCTACCCCAGAAGGACCCAGAAAGGAGCAAGGCAGTGCGTCGGTCCCTTGAAGCTGTGTAACTCTCTTAAGAAAAACGCGGAGTGCGGTGTGCAACATCGCTACATGCGCAACAAACGATACGTAAAGAACTAATGAACTACCGGATTTGCAAAAGTAAGGTAGTTTCATCACTCGCAGCTCCCAAGATCGACAAGGTATCGTCTTGTGTAAAAACCCGTCGAGTCAACGTATGCCCTTTTAGAAGCTCGTCACAACTTTGGCAAATTGTGATGACATCGGCGACGCTTTCGGGAAGATGACGTCGGCGAGACTTTTGGGAAATATGGTGAGTTTCCAATTACTAGTCAAAACTCGCCTTCTGCGATTCCTCTGAGATTAGGTTTATTGTTTCTTTCTTTAGTCATTTCAGCCTTCTCACTCCGCATAGGCCAACACATCTGATAGAACTGGAAGTTTTCATGTACAAGTTCGATGCGTTCACGCAAACCCTGCTCCCCATAAAGTTTGCGCACTGCCGAGGAATTGCGATCCATTCCGCACCTCAAGCAAGACATGGCCCAAATAATCGACATCGGAGCTGTGTCCCACCGTTGCTCCTGAAGGGCAGCACGACTCTGGTTCATTTCTTCAGTTCCGGTGCGTTGTCCAAAAAATGAGAGGTGGAATCACAATCCCTACCCTGAACCCCATCATAACATGTTCATGCGCGTCACTAATATTCGCGCGAACACACCCGCCCGCCCTTATATTCTTCTAAATGACTCGTTAAAACACCCTATAATCATAAACATAGGTGAGAGTACACAATCATGGATACACTCATTTATACTCATTTGCACTCAAACTGACGAGGGAGTACGATGATGAGTGAGTACAAATCCAGGAAAGTGCGTATGAGTAAAATTATGAGATAGTAAAGGCTTAGACTTAAAATGGGGTACTTTGACGAGTGAGTACGGACCTGAGTGTACTCGCGAGTAATACTCTCGATTACTTGTACTCGCAATTACATGCACTCGCGAGTAGTACTCGCGAGTACTGCGCTTATGAGTACAGTACTCGCTAGATCAAACTTGTGAGTTTGATACGTACTTCAATCGCGACGTCAGTGTATTAAAATGAGGTGATAAGCGTGACAACTGCTGTTCTTTCCATTCCCTCTTCCGCCGTATTGCTGCTCTATGCAATCGCCCGCCACGGGTTTGCAATAGTGAAGCAAGGCAAGGTATGGTGGCTTCACTGCGCTTGCTAAGCTCAAATTATAGGTCACTAGACATAGTTCATCGCGTGAATGCTACTGTTTGATTGCGAGAACAAATTCGTAAACACTTTTGAATGCGAGGTAATGGGACTACACGTTGAGTGCGAGTACAATTGAGTACAGATTTAGTATGAGTATACGTGAGTACGGATGAGTTGAGTACAATTGAGTACATGACGAGTACGAGTACAAGAGATTATAGATTGAGTATGAGTACAAGTGGGTACAGATGAGTTGAGTATGATTGAGTACAGATTGAGTACGAGTACTCGTGACGACTCATGAGTTTGAGTACAGCTGAGCACGGTTGCAAAAGAGTATGGGATGAGTGCGTACAAGTGATTTTGAGTACAGACGAATTTTTTTAGTCTGAGTTTGAGTGAGTAAAGCTTGAAAGACAAAAAATGTGATTGATTTTGACTGAGTTTTCTCTGTTTTTCCGACCCATGAAGATGAAGCCTTAAACTCACTCCTGTTCCAGAAGCCTCACCTTGTGGACAGCCCAGCCAAGGCTCCAATGGACACTACCCACTTGCCTACCGGCCAGCCAACCTGCAAGAGAAGGCTCAAAGTTTAATACCAATTCACCTAATACAACCATCGACACTATGCAGGAAGCGTAGTACAACCCACGGAACTTTCCATTTATAAACACAATCAATAATTTTTGGGAAACATAAGGGTCCTTGATTGAATTATAACTTGATCCATTATTGCCTATTTGTTTAAACAAATAAATGATAATTAATATTTGACTGATTCCCCGCACGGGGAACCCTTGAGCAATCTTGGTGACGGTATTGGCGACACAGCGAACCCCGAGCCCCCAAACATAAGCTGTGACCAACCGTGATGATGTGTTTAGAGGTGAAAGGTAAGGAACCACAAACGGTGGCCTTCGGAGCCCAGGTCAAGCTTCGGCGGATGGGCTCCTTGTCTGTTTACCAGGCAGAGAGCTCCGGGACCTCTTCAGCTATCAGGGTAAGGCTGACGAAGAAAGTACCCCCGTTCCCTGCTTTTTCCTGTGCCCCCCCCCACCACCTCCGTACCGTGATCGGTCCCTGAAAAGGGGCCGCACCGAAGTCTCCTTTCCTCTCTTGCCTGAGTTGACATTTCCAAAACCTGACAATTTCTCCCGCTTTTTAATAAGGGAATCTCTCGACCAGTCAAAGCCTGTTACTGCACAGTATGCTTTTTCTCATCCCAAAGTTCCTTGAGGGCATTGTCGGAAAATCCTACAAAGACCAGAAATTCAAAACAGGGGAAATCCTTACCGAACTTAAGAACAGGCAGCAATCTATCAACCTCCTCAAAAAAACCCGCATGGTAGATACAGACATAAAGATCACGCCCCACCGCACGATGAACAGCTCCCAGGGCGTCATCTCCGATGCTGACCTGATGAACAAAACAGAGAAGGATCTGCTCGAGGGCCTCTGAGACCAGGGCGTGACGCCAGTGCGAAGGATAATCATGCGTCTAAATGACAGTGAAATCCGTACAAAACACTTGATCTTGACATTTGACTCCTCAGTGCTCCCCGAGTCAGTCAATGCAGGCTTCATACGATGTCCAGTCCGACCTTACATACCAAACCCGCGCCGCTGCTTCAAATTCCAGTGGTTCGGGTACAGTACAAACTCTTGCCGCGGAAAAACGACCTGTGCCACATCCGCTGCACAGGACCACCCGACAGATAATTGCAACTACACCACCTTCACTTGTGTTAACTGCGACTTACTCCCGCACATGGGAGAAATTCCAACAAGAAAATCTCCCACCTCCCCTCGCGGGAACCCCTGTGTAGATGCGACGCATAGGGGGTACACGTTGCAGCGTTGGACAGCGGAGGAATGGCGCTGGAACGATGGAGCGGAGCGCGCAGGCACCGCGTTTATTAAGCGCGCATAACGGTGAGGGGACGCGCCGGCGCCAGTGCGTCTGCCGCGGCTATGACGCAACGCAATCCACTTTAATCCAATCCAAATCCAATCCAAGCCAAGCCAAGCCAATCCAAGCCAATTAATTTGAATCCAATCCAATGCCCCTCGCGAGAGAGTGTTCGCTATCGGAGAGGAGAGGGGGTGAGCGGCGGAGAGCGCAGCTCACGCGGCGAGGAGAATGGGGGAGGGGCGGACGCCGACAACAACGCCGACGCCGGATGCAGGGACAAGGCGAGTAATGAGATGCAGTCGCATCTAAAAACAAAATAATCAATGTGAAAGTAACAGACAACATCACCTTCCCGGAGATGCGAAAGAGGTCCGCCTGTTTCCCTCTCGGGAGGTACACCGACGCAGCTCGCCGGGGGGCTGAGCGGCGTCTGGTTTCGGCAGGGTCCCAGTACCGCGAGTTAAACTTGGTCCCGCCGCCGCCCCCCTCTGGGTTGCCTCAGACAGCCCAACCCGTCACCACACCACTTGCTGAGGCAGCAGCGGTTGTGGTGCCAACCGCTTCCGTCGGGACCGGTGCCGCTCCCGCCCCTCCCTCCCCGTCCTCCAGTGCGTTGGAGGGTGCCGAGGGGATGGATACCCGGGACCCCGCATCGGCTCCCACCGCCACCGCACCGCCTGTGTCCCCTCTGGCGCGCCCGACGCCCGCGGTGGTGGCGGCTCAAACGAAGTGGCCCCCGAAGATGGGCCAAGTCCAGGTAGCCCGGTCCGTCGGGCACCCCACTGACATCTGACGAGGAGATGGATGTCGGACAGTTCCTGCCTGCAACGCAGCGCAAAGAGCGGACCCCGACGTCCAAGGCAACAGCCAAGCCAAGCCAACAGTCCAAGTCAAGCCCAAAGAGCCCCTTCCGAGCGTACAAGCCCTGAAAGACACACACACGAACACACACACACACACACACTCACACACACATATATATATATTCCAGTCATCCTAAAATGTAAATAATGGGAACACAAAACATCATCCTGTGGAACTGAAGAGGCCTGCTTAAACATCTTGACGATATGTATGAGATGCTGCATGCCAATCAGCCAAGTATCATGTGTCTCCAAGAAACGCACCTCAATTCCAAACAAACAAATTTCTTAAATAGGTACATAGTATTCAGAAAGGACAAGGTTGGCTGCACACACTATTCGGGCGGTGTGGCCCTTGTCGCCCGGAAATCACTAGCATGCCATCCTCTCTCTTTAAACACTTTCCTTGAGCCTGTAGTAATCCGTACGATAATATTTAATAGGTTGATAATGGTAGGCTTCAGTTACATCTCTCCTGATTTTGCACTTCTGAGCCCCAATTTCGAGGCACTGGTTGACCAGCTACCCGAGCCATACATCCTCACAGGTGACCTTAATGTGCACAACTCTCTTTGGGGCTCCTTCCAAACGGATGCCCGAGGTCGCCTAATGAAGAAGTTTCTAACATCCTCTGGAGCATGCCTTTTCAACGAAAAACAGCCTACATACCATAACTTAGGACACAATACATACTCGCATCTTGACTTGGCTGTTGGTTCTGCAGTTTTTTTTTTCGTGTCTTGGGTCGGGTGTGGGCACGGACACATATGGCAGTGACCATTTCCCCACTTCACTAACTTATATAGGTACAGGCCCAAGCAGTCCATCTTCCCACAAGAGGATTAATGAACCAAAAGCAAACTGGAGCACCTTCACAGAAACATCTAAGCTACACCACACATCCATAAAACCCCTACACGTGGAGGAAGCTGCCCAACTCATCTCGGTGCACAGCCTCGATGCTTGCGATAACTCCATTCCCCAGGCCGGCAGTGCGTCCCGCAACCAAAGGAGGCCGTGGTGGAATGAAGACTGCAGGCGGGCGCGAGAGGCCCAGAACAAGGCGTGGGGTGTCCTTCGCCGGTACCCCACGTCGAATAACCTCATAGCGTTTAAACGGGCAAAGGCCTTTGGAAAGCATGCGCGTCGTGTGGGGAAAAGGGGGAGTTGGTGCGCCTTCCTTACATCCATTAACTCATACACAGACACTCACAAGGTATGGACAAGAATACGTAAACTTAAAAGACAACACACACCATAGCCTGCCCCTGGTCAGTACAAAAGGGGAGACACCCGAAGACCAGGCTAACACACTTGCACAACACTTCCGACACGTTTCCAGCTCTGCACACTACACAAACACTTTCCTGAAACACGAAAATGCTTGTGCAAAGAAGTCCCTACATGACAATAACCGGTCAAAATCTAGTTACAACTCTGAATTTACACTCCTTGAGTTGAGGGCTCCCCTGAGCACATGTAAACCTTCAGCTCCAGGCGCAGACAAGATTACATACACCATGATACAACACCTACACCCAGATACTCTTCAAACACTCCTACACCTATACAACATTTGGCTTTCGCGGCTTGGAGGGAGGCTATTGAGTGGCGTTCCTGAAGGAGGAGAAGGACCCTTCTTTTCCTGCCAGTTATTGACCCATAGGCCTCACAAGCTGCCTGTGCAAGCTTCTCGAGAAGATGATCAAAGGAGACTCGTGTACGTTTTAGAGTGCAATGGTCTCCTGGAGAGCTGCCAGGCCGGCTTCAGGGTGGGGCGATCCACAAACGACCAACTCTTCACCCTTGAGTCGTAGTCAAGGCTGCGTTTGTCCACAGTTTTGTGCTAGGTCTTTTTTGATCTTGAGAAAGCCTACGACACCGCTTGGTGATACGGGATACTTAGCGACCTAAAAGCATTCGGTGTTTAGGGCAATATGTTTAACACACTTTATAGCTACCTGGCGGAACGAACCTTTCGTGTAAGAGTTGGCACTGCCCTTTCAAATGTTTTCGTGCAGGAAAATAGCGTGCAAGGCGGCGTTTTGGTCTGCACATGTTCATAGTTAAGATGAACTTAGTTCGAAAGGTGTTGCCACAAACCACTTCCTGCACAATGTATGTAGATGATGTGCAAATATCTTATATCGTGCAATATATCAATCTGCGAACGCCAAGCCAGATTGGTGTCAACAAACTAGCTGGCTGGGCTGATCAGAATGATTTTAAGCTGAAACTAGTTTAGTGCACTAGTGTTCCCCAAAAGGCGTGATATCAGGCGAGATTCAGACATCAAACTGAATGGTGTCTCGATTCCGGTCAAAAAAGAACACAAGTTCCTAGGCATAGTTCTTGATGAAAAACTTTTCTTTATCCCTCATATGAAACAACTAAAACAAAAATGTCTTAAAACAATAAATATTCTCAAGGTCCTGTCGCATCACTCGTAAGGTGCTGACAAATAACTTCTGCTGCGGGTGTTTACCCGCCTGGTAGGCTCTCGGTTTGACTACGGGAGTGATGTATATGGTTCAGGAAGGGCAACAGCTTTAAAAATTCTCGCCCCAGTGCAGAACTTGGGCTTTCGGCTTGCGTCTGGTGCTTTCCGTGCTAGTCCCGTGCAACGTCTGTACGTCGAGTGCTAAAAATGGTGCTTAGGGTACCGGCGCAAGTATGTCGATTTATTGTATGCTTTTAAAACTGCATCAATGTCTCACCATCCCATTAAATGTATAGTGAACGATACATCTACATCCCTACTGTTTTTATATCGTCCATATATTTCTGCGCCTTTCTCACTCAGGGTGAGGGAGGAGGCTTCTGAACTTTCTGTATTGTTTTTAGACACCTTCAAAACATCTGTCATTGATTCTTAGTCCAATGGCATCTTCGCCCTGTATTACGTGATTTGTCTTTTACTAAATTTAAGAAAAACACGGTACCCACACCTGCCATTTTGCAGCATTTCATGTATATCCAGGAGAAATATGAAGCGGCAAAATTTTTTAGTGATGCGGCGAAAACGTCCACTAGCGGTGTGTTGTGCTGCAGACGGTACTAACTTTAGTGCTTGTAAAAGCATCAATGTGAACGCCAGCATCTTTACAGCGGAAGCATATGGTATATCTCTTGTTTTAAACACATTATCGAATATAATATCGCTAAGTCCATCATTTTCACAGATTCACTTAGCGTCGTGCCTACATTATCATCCCAAAGGTCTTGAAAAATTATGTCTTCAATCTGGGTTTTTAAATCTTTGATGTCAGCGTATGCGTCAGATCTTAATGTTACCGTCTGCTGGGATCGAAGCCACGCTAGGATGGCTGGCATTGAGTTGGCTGATGAAAGGGCCACTGCTGCTGCACTCAGAAACACTTTAGACATAGCAACAGTACCCTAAACTGACCTCAAGCCACTAATCAGACAACACCTACGTAAAACATGGCAAACACACTGGAGTGAACATTCAGACAACTACATGCAATAAAGCCACACTTGGGAAGATACACAACTGACTCAGACAACAGACACACCGAAGTGACCTTAGCAACGTTACGGATAGGCCACACACACGCAACACACTCCCACTTGCTCACTGGATAGCCAAGACCCATGTGCAGCGGGTGTGGATAGGCCCTATCCGTAATCCACATGCTCATCCAATGCAAGGCACTTGACACAACATGACGCAAACACTTTCCACAACTATACAAACAACACATCCCGTTTCACCCATCATACTTTTTAGGAGACGAGCCCATGTTTTCCATCAAGCTTGTTTTTAAGTTTGTTACTGATGTCAAGTTTTTACATCTTATCTCTTACCATGCACCATGACAACCTGGCTCTTTACACCAGTCATCTTCATTACCTTGTGTTTTACTTCGTTTATTTTTACTGGAATAATTTACTTTTACATTCATGTCACTTAAATGAACTAACCATTCTTTGGCGCTCTTTGCCCTCAGTCGGCCTTGCGCCATAAAAATCCAAACGTCATCATCAATATTTGACTGATTGATTGATTGATTGATTGATGATTTATTGATTGATTGATTGATTGATTGATTGATTGATTGATTGATTGATTGATTGATTGATTGATTGATTGATTGATTGATTGATTGATTGATTGATTGATTGATTGATTGGGGGTTTAAGGCGCCGAGGCTTTATCCGGGCTATGAGGCGCGCCGGAGTGGAGGGCTCCGGATTAATTTTGACTACCTGAAGATCTCTAACGTGAGTTGAAATCTCGACACACGGGGGGCATTTTCGCCTTTCGCCTCCATCTGAATAGCGGCCGCCTCTCCCAGGATCGAACCTTAACCCTAGGGCTCAGCAGCAGGACGCCTTAGCCACTGAACCACCGTGGCTAGTCATAATAGAGTCCTACAGAACACAGGATTATTTTATCATCACAGGCAATCATAACTCGCCACCAGTCAAACAGTTTGAGGCTGTCGAGATGCATTTATAATGATATGTTTAATATATTACGTCTTTGAGGCTGCAACATCGTGCTTTCTCTCATATACCTAAGCAGTACACGCTCACTAAGGTGCTGCTTTGAAATACCAACCGAAAAAAAATTTCCATACACAAGAATCTCGATGATACTCATCTCCCATGGTAGCGGTTCAGTATTCGTATCAATACCAAAGTAAGCCACCATCTTATGAAGCGTTGGGCAAGTTGGTTTTAATTCATGAAAGAAAATTGAAAAAATATAAAAGGACAGTCAATAGTAAATGCTGGATGGTGCGAATCAAATACAAATATTCTTAAAAATATATATACTTATACTCTCTACTGGCCCCTGCCCGCACATCGGCTCATGAGGCGTCACCTCTCGTGCCGTCGTGAGACGGAGCATCACGAACTTTACATAGAAAAACAGAAGAAAAGGACTCCTGGAGAGTCATTGCTTCTAACAACAGCTGGCGGTGCCGGTACAAGTATAAAATATTTAAGAAGTTACATCACTTTGGGATAATAGCGCGCATCTTCCTAGCGTCCATAGGTTCATTGAAAATCCGCCTACATCGTCCTTGACGCCTTGCATCCCGTACAGCTTGCAACCAAAAATGAGTCCTTCAATATGGAGAGCAGTCTTGTGAGAGGTGCGGTGAGTGCTTAAGTGCTCTCTACAATCAACTCAGAAAAATATAGCAACTATGGGGCCTACCATGTCGAAGACGAAAGGCAGCGGTGCCGACACGTTCTGGGCGTAGTAAGGCCAGAGCAGCGTCTGAATAATGGACACCCCAAAGTAGGCCACGCACACAACGGCCAATGAGATCACTAGGCCGATCGGGATGGCGCGTCGGGGTTTCTTCACTTCCTCGCCTAAGGACGGGAATAAAAAAAAATAGAGTTGAGATTCGCACGAACTCATAATTTTTTTCTACCTAAGGTATAGACTAAATACGGCAACGAACAGCCATTTTAGCAGAGATATAACTATGGAATTCCTTACCAAGACCACAAAAATGCTTCATTCTCAGCGCTCATTTTACAGTATAAGATCATTCGTGCAAAACAATTTTTTGAACTAATAGATTTTACTGATGCTCCTGTGTAGAGTACTTAACCTTGTTTATCTAGACCTATTATTTTGTCTTACTCATGTGCTTACATATCATATTGATTCTTGAACAGCCATGAGGATTGCGCGGAACGACGACACGAAGAGGAGACAACAGGACGAGCGCTTGCTTTTGTCTCCTGTTGTCCTGTTGTCTCCTCTTCGTGTCGTCGTTCCGCGCAATCCTCATGGCTGTTCCAGTATCAGACCAACTAGCCCGTCAACAAATCTTGCTGAATATTGATTCTGTTAGAATGACCCCCCCCCCCCCTTGACTGCCTATACTGTTTTCATTTATATCTTCCCACTTATAACCAGGAGGTCCCCTCACCTATTTTACTTCGAGATCCCCTCCTGTACTAATAACTACGTAAAATAGGTATCCATAAAAAATTACACCATCTTCCCCTAGGGGAACCCTCAGTAGTATGCGAAGCAGCCATGGGGTCGACTGAAGTTCCCATTAGTTTTCAGTTCGTCGTTTCCGTTGGCGTTCAACTTCGCGTGCCTTCGTTGTATCAGTAGCTTCCTGGCGTAGACTGAATGAGTGAAGGACATAAGGCGTGTTCGTAGCACATGCTCCCGTCTCGGTTTGTAGCGCAGTGGGAAGAGCGCCACGTACCTCCCGTTGCGGCCAAGAGAGTCGTGGGATCGAAACCGGGCGGCGCTTAACTATTTCTTTTTATAGTGGACTGCGGTGACGTCAGGCCAAACGCTGACGGAACTGAAGAGACGCGCATGCGCAGTAGAGTGCGGACGGCGGACAACGACGACAACGAGGGAGGGGGGGACACAGCCCCGAGCATGAAATGCTTCGCATCTAGAACGTATAATATTAACCTGAACCCTGATAATCAATGCACGAGAATGAACGACGAATTCTCTTTTGATGGGTTTGTATTTTGTAATCATACATGTGGGATTTCAGTCGAAATGTTATCCGGTTACGAACCCGAATACATAGGGTATGGTTGTTTTGTGAGACCTTACAACCACGACAACCATGGCAAACGTTCTAAATAACACAGACGTAATGAAAACAGTGGCTTGAGTTTCTGTTTTTAACAAAATTTCGGCTTTCGTAAAGTGCGCCGAAATCTCCTACGCCAAAGGGGACTGCTTGCCCCGTCTCCGTCGGGACAGCACCTTCTTTTGCCCGAAGTTAAGTCCGTAACATTGGGTACAGCAAGCCCAAATCTACCACGGCGGGTTAAAAGCAATGCAGTAAAATCAAAGACGAAAACGTGCCGCAAACTAGATGAGGACAAAGAAGAGAAGCTACGACAGATATAGGCGGCTGGCTGTGGTGGTGGTGGTGGTGGTACCAGGAAGATGGCTCATACCCATTCAAGGGGATTGGCCTGGAAATTAGTGCTTCGCCGAAATGAACTATGTAGTTTTGGGGGAAAAAGAAGATATTTAAATATTCGAATGTATTAGCAGTCGATGACTAGAGAAATAAAAGGATTGTAGACCCAAGATAAAAAAAAAGAAAAAAAAGACATGAGAATTAAGAAGCAAGTATAACGAAGAGGGAATGTGGTACAGACAAAGCAGTGAGCAAGGCCCGCGTAGGCTTGACAGGAGAATCCAAGAGGGCCAAATGATAGTTAACACGGCAGACTGCCTGATTCCAGAATCAATGAGCGTAACACACGGCAAAGGTCCCCGTGGCGCCTATCTGTCGTATCTTCTCTTTATCCTCGCCCAGTTTGCACCACGTTTTCTTCTCTGTTCATGCACCAACTAGCTCAGCGACACGTTTTGTCAATAAAAGTAAATGAAAGACTTATTGGAGGACCTTTAAATGCGTGAGCGCCTCGTCTCTTGTCCTCGTAGCCGTGAGCGTCGGCCCGGGGCACACGCCTTGATCTGGCTTCAGAAATCCGCGGCGCAGCGCGTCCCGCACGTCCTTCGGAAGCCGTTCCAACAGCGCTGAGCCTTCTAACCGTTCAAGTTGTCACGTTTGCTTGCTTTGAAAGCAGCATTGGCCACCTGCAGCTCATTTTGTTGTTCTCCACTGTAGGCACCTCGTCGCCACCATTCCTCCCTCTTTTGCCGCCCTTCTATGGTGGCTGGCCACTACGGCCCGGACTCGCTGCAACTTTCATTCCAGAACGCGCACAAGCGGCTGTAAAAGTCACGGCCAAAAACACTGCTTCATTCGCGGGCATCGTGAGCACGCTGGTAACGACAGCCATAACTCGGCGCTTGATATCATTGCAATGAGCGCAAAGAGTTTACTTGAACAGCCCCGACCGACACCAGATGCACGCACTGATGAGCCGATCCTTTAGAAATATCACTTAAGAACGTGTGAGTTCGAGCTAGTTGGTACTCCACTGTACAAATTTAAAGCGAAAAAATTCGCCCCCTGTTCGAATTTTTTAGCTTTATAATTTCGTACGATCGTTTAGAGGCTCGCAACTTTCCGTAATCTGGCTGAGCATCTCAGGCATTAGCGTCGTGATAACGTGCGCGTTTTATACCAGAGGAGATAAAATGACTGAACAGACTTTCAGCCGACGGAAGCAGTGAAATTAACTTAGAGCGCTTTCTACGCAACATCGGCCCCCGTTCCCGTCCATGACACTTTCGTTCACATAGTGACAGCCATTCAAGAAGTCTGTTTCAGAGCATCCCGATCTTTATCTATCCGTTGCTTCTTTTCATCGTTTTTAATGCGAAATGGTTAAGCGCACCATTCTGCAAAAAAGAGCCGTTGTTGTTGTAGTTTTTCGGTCTAGAATAGTCCTCCGCAGTAAATAACAAATAAATAAATAACACATTTGTGAGCCCATGATATTTCAACCCGAACTGCACAGTATGAGCCCAGTGCTCTACCAAGTGTGCTATCTTCGCGCGTTGCCAGCGTAGAATAAAAGTTGTTCACTTATTCGTCGCACATGCCCACTTGGGGAATTGCCCAGGAATCGAGAGATTTGAGTGGCCATGTGTCAGCTTTCCAAAGTTAACGAAAATATAAACTTCGAAACGTAAAGACGGTAAAAAAGGTGCGCATAAGATGTAGGAGTATGTAGCAATGCGTTACCACGCTGTCGCCTTTAAAGCACGTAAGCAGAATTACATGCCCCGAGGGAAGTTCCGTAAAGTTTGTCACCTGAGAAGATGACGATGCTCCGGAAATGTTTCTCAAATCACGAAAATATTCCTCTGTGTCACTGCATTGCGTTTTTGTACGAAAAAACCTTAAGACTCTCTGAATAAGAATATTTAAACATTATTTTGTTTTCCAAAAAAACGATACTTCAGTCACTTCTTTCGGAAGATGCAAGCTTCATGTCGTTGTGCCTAATGTCAGTGACCAATTTATTTGCAGGTCTGTAAGTGTCCGGAGTTTTGTTCTCACGCTCAGTAATTTGTTCTTTCGTCCAAATCGCGCAAGATGCATAGAAATAACCCACACAAACAAACTGACAAAATATGCATCAACACGCACGTACCCATCGTAGCGATGCAGTCGAAGCCCACAAAAGCGTAGAAGCAGGAGGCAGCACCATTCAGCACGCCGCCGAAGCCATAGGGAAAAAAGCCCCCCTCGCCATATTGCTCTCCAGGAATCTGCAAGTATCGTCATTCCAGACGCCATCGGTATAGACATAGAAAATTCCCCGCATTTCCCCGAGGGGAAGAATGTAAAAGTGCGAATGCACGAGTTGAATTTGCGCGGTTCGGTAATGTTCGCGAAAGAGAGATCACACACACACACACACAACTACAAAGAAAGAAAGATGTATTTATTCACAGACACCTATTTTGTGTTGTCGTTGTACTTGATTGCTAGAGCGGATCTCAGCTTTAAAATTTCGTGTCAGTACTCCTTTAAGCAGGTGCATTAGCCCTTCTCACGCCCGATTCTTGGCCAATCCCCCACGGGTATGTGCCATGTCAGCGGCCAGGCAGCGCGCGCCCATCTCCCCCCGTTGCCAAGGAAGACGAGGAGATTCCTGGCCAATCCCCCACGTGGGTATGTGTCATGTCAGCGGCCAGGCTGCGCGCGCCCATCTCCACGTGCGCGGACATCGCCGGTGGACGCAGGTTCAGGGTCGCTTAAGAATTGCATTGCACTTAAAAAAGATCGAGAGCACAAACTGTTTGTACACTACGCTTTAGGTTGAGTTTGGTTCGATGAAAACGTACCAACCTCCCGAACTTCAGGAAGCCTGTGAAACGCTGCCTCATATTAGCTTTTGAAATGAGCAAACACGAGGCAGCTTTATTCTGACTAGAGTGAACTAAACTAAGGAGAGTGAACAAGCGGGTAGAGGCGCCTTTCGCTGCGCGTTGCTTTCGCCGCGCCGCGAGCCGTGGACCACCCCTAGAGGCGCTGGTGCAGAATCTTTCAGCCGCTCCAGACAACCGCAGGAAACGCGGAGGGCGATGTCCACACGCGTGACTGGTGTCATCTGTGCGAAAGTTTATTTCTGAAGTGTTTTTCCCAACCATCGACGAAGTGTCTTTCTTCGAAGGCCAGCATGTGAGAAAGATGCTAAAACAGTCTGACTCCCACTACTTTTCCACACGTTGTCACAGCGGCTATCTTTGTTTGCATAGGCCAATTTGCGCTGCACAAAGCTGCTATTACTTACATTTATACAGTAACGAAAAGTAACGACATTACTTTATTACAGTAACTGTAACTGTAACAAGTTACTTTTGGAAACTTTGGAGCTGTAACTATGACAGAGTTACTTTTTGGCTTAGGTAACTGTAACTGTAACACTGTTACTTTTTACTGGTAACGTGCCCATGACTGCCCCGTTCCCTCTACTCTGGTCTCCAGCAAATGGCAATGACGTGGTGTGTGTGGTGTGTGTGTGTGCATGTTTCTGGGCGCGCTAACTTGAAGCGCGTGTCTCTTCCTGAGGGCAGTGCGGTCGGGCGAGAAAGTCCGCATCAACATTGGACAGTATTACTTTGGATAGATATCCCCAATGTAGGGATCTAGGCAGCGCGTATCTATAAAAAGGGCGCACTGCGGCTCGCCAGATCTTTCCCTTTGTTCATCGCTGTAAAAATGTAAATAAACCCGTTGAAGTTTCGCTCTAAGACCTCCATAGTCCTGGCTCGGAAGGATCGACGGCGACCGGGCCCCACTACCGGTAGGCTGCGGACGCTACCACTCGCAACAGTCCCCTGAGTCGGATTACAACTGTACAATCACCTCGCCATTAAAAAAAGCTTTATGGTATTTTTGTGCTAGTCTGACGGCTTCGTTCGTATGTCCTCCTAGCTTCTATGCTCTTTTCCCACCAGCATTGCAACATTCTTTTACCAAGCTCTACTGCTTTCCAATTCACTTTTCCGTTAACCTTGAAGCCAAGGCCTTCTGGAAGCTGGATGTCTCCCTCACTGAGGACTGGACGGATACCTTTGCACTCCTTTACAATACGTCGCATAGTTTCTGGCTCCCTGCCGCAACCGGTGCACAATTCTTTCTGTATCTACTCGCGGATAACTGTTTTCGTTTCCAAGCAACCCGCCCTTTGGTACTATCAAAGAACTTTTCCCTCGTTATGGCCCGCTTCCCCATTCTGTAGATATTTAAGGGACTTATTTGCGTCCATCCTTTTTACTGCAAAGCAGTATATGTCTAACCTTCCCCCCCCCCCCCCGGTTTTCATTCCGGTGTCATCGATTTACTCGGCGCCGCTACAAGGCTCCTCCTCACCGCCGCTGGGACCTCTTTCACAACTATTTTCCCCCTCGCCTCCACCGATGCCCCTTTGGCAAGCTGCGCAGTAGGCAGCTAACGGTGGTAGTGCGGTTATCAGATGATTTCGAAGGTTATCAGATGATTTTGAAAACTAAACGGAAGCACGGATGGGCGTAAATGGCGAATTTATGCTGCGTCTAAGGAAGTGTTCGCGTGATCACCGAACGTACGGCGGCGCGCTACTCTGCTGCTACCTCGCAGTCCGCGGCCGCCACCGGCCGGCATGTTGACAAATGCCTGTTTGAACCTTCCGCGCAAATGTCACATGGTTCGGATTAGCCCCGCACAAGGGAGCAGCGAGCATGTTGCATATCGTGTTTGAACCTCCTCCCGCGCACACGTCACGTGTATTGGATTAGCAGAGAATGGAACAGCGCATAGGGAGCGTCAGGGGAGGGCGCTCCTTGGTGGCGACGCATGAGACGTGTGAGGGAAAGGCAGTGAGAGGGATAACGCCGTAGCCGCACGTGTCGTACTCCACTTCATCCTTCGCTAGACGCTCCTCTCCGTTTTCTTTCTTTCATCGATGCTGCGTTCCCTCACTCGGTTGCGCAGATATAACCAGACGCCGCTTCCGTGAAGCCCAGGTAACGGCTGCCAAAGGGCTGCCCCCTAAAACGACCGAGACCCGCCGTCACCGTTTCCTCTCAAATTCACTGCGCCAAGTAGCTGCGAATCCCTTCCGGTAGAAAGGAAACTCGCCCCGTGTGAACTCCGGCGTGAGCTCATATTTCTTTTTCAGCTTGCAAGGCCTTTTGAGCGACATTTTGGGCGGCGTCTTTCACGCCTAAATATGCTCCATCACCGGGTGTCGGTTTATGCGTTCACGGTTTGCGGGGGGGGGAGGGGGAGGGTGGCGTGCACGCACAGCTAGGCGTGATGCCGCTACTGATGAAATGCAGGTTGTCCTAGTTGGAGATTTACAGGTCGAAATTACATGGCTCAAAGCGGTACTGATGGATGGCATGTCCGTTGTGCTGGTGTGAGGTTTAAACGCGGACGCTAAACGGCCCAATGAAACCTGCCCGGAGTCCTTAGCGGTAGAGCGGATTGGGTTTGTGTGTTAGGCCATGTTCATACTTCCAACGCAAAAGCCGTATCATGATCTATGGACGTAAAAAATGGCATGTCAAGCAGTTCCGTTGGCTGAGACATGAAATGAGTTCATTCTTTAAAGTTATTACGACAGTTGCGGCAACAGTCTGAACCCGGCCTTACACAAACAGTAAGATGCGCTCGACGAGGGAGGGACACAGGTAGTTCCATTTTTATCTGCAAGAAAAGAGCTTGGATCCTTCAGAGGTTCATTCAGCTAATTGGCTAGGAAGTACGCTCCATCGCAAATTACGATAAAGGTGTTTTGTTTCGTCTACTCCGTGGACTGCGTCCAGCTTTGCAGGTCATCCTTCTGCACAGAGTGGAAGGGCACAAATTTTTTTTAGATAGGTGTGGCCTTCCTTTATCCATATGCCCAGATATCTGTATTTTTTACTCGCGGTATTGTTGCTTATTGAAGTAATATCGATTCCTTACGAGCGTCGTCATTAGAGATCAGAGCTCCAGACTTTGCTGTGCTAAACTCTAAATCAGGTTCAGTGGCTTCTTACCCGCACATATCTGTGAGCTGTTGCACACACTGTTCGCGATCTGCTAGTAGTACTATGTCAAGTACATACATCAGTCCCGGAATAGGTTTTTCCACTTTTTGTCCTTTGTGCTTGTAACATAAATTGAACCTATTTTACTGTCTTCAAGCTTTCTTTCTAGTCTTGCCATGCACAGCATGAACGGCAGTGGACACACAGGACAACCCTACTTTAACTTCTGTTTGTTACTACCGGTTCGGTGCACTTTATGTCCTCCCACGTAATTTGCATCTCGTTCTCATTGCGAATGTCCTGCAGCAGCTGTACAAAGTCCTGGCCTAGTCCCTCCCACTCAAGTAGGCTTCATAGAATTTATCTGCATTCTATCTGCATTGGCGTAGGCTCCCTTTATATCTAGAAATGCTATCTATAATGGCCGTTTTTGAGCTATTGACACCTCTATGCATTGTATTACGACAAATAGGTTGTCCTCTAAGCGCGTGCTTTGTTTGAATCCATTTTGTAGTTCCCATGGTATGCCGTTCCCCTCTGTCCACTCTTGTAGTTCCGCTTTTATGGCTTACATTGCCAGCCTGTATACCACTGAGGTAACTGTGATGGGCCTATACGAGTTGGCATCAGACCAGTCTCCTTTACCTTTATCGATCAGCTTCATCCTGCTCTTACGCATATCGTTTCGTACTTGCTTAGTTTTTATTACTCTTTCGATCGTTTGAATCAGTTGTGCTTTGCTTTTTTCGGTCCAGCACACTCACCAGCCCTATAGGAACTTCATCCGACCCTATTGCCGTATTAGCAGGAACATTTTCTTCAGCCTTTTCCTTCAGTTTAGTTTCTCCAACTTTAGTTCTCTATCTGTAAGCACTTCAGTTGCACCACTCTCTAAATGCTGTAATCCTCTCTCCGTTCTTCTGAACTTCTCTTGTATGACTGAGGGAATGCGCCGTACCGCCTTTTCCCTTTGTCGTACCTGACCTTCATCGCTTATGGTATGACTTTGTATGTCTTCAGTCTTTTCCCTTAGTTCATTTGCATGGTCCCTTTACATGGCTACTAAACGCTGCGGTAGCGACACCTCGCGGTGTCGACGCCAACTGGCGTGGCTCGGCGCCGGGGCCCGGGATACACCCCATACTCTATTTCACCCTAATCCTGACCATGCATGAACCTGGTCACATCGCCGCCAATTCGGAAGACTCCCCAAACTCCAGTGTTGCTTTCCCACTTCCGAACAAACGCTATATGTGTACGCTACGTTACGCCAGAAAAATCTCTGCTCCCTAAAAGGGGCTAAAATATTTAAAACTTTGCCATTCGGCAAGTGTCTTTGTTATGAAAGAATAAGAAAAAATCCAGGGCACGCGGATCCTTCCACAAAACTTCTTTGACAGCCATTTTTAGGTGCTTCAAATGAGTAAGGAAACAAACTTACTGTTATTATGACCGGTTGCTCTGAAACCTTCCAATTTGATTGTAGCGAGGCTTCATAACATGTCTGATGCGGTAACTGAGTGAGAGAACACTTGTTTACACCTCCTCAAGGTAAACAAAAACAATTTTTATTGGTGTAGCAGGAGCCAAAGACTGCTATGAGGCAAACGTTTCAAAAACTAGCTATTTCTTGTGGTGTTGAAAACATCATGAAACGACCAGCAGGCTTCAAGCTCGGAATTGCGGTCGTTGCCGTACTTGCGTCACATTGCGCTATAATCTCGAGTTGCGAAAAATGATGTGGAACAATAATGTTAGGGTGTGTGCTCATTTCCCGTACTGGGGTGGTATCTTATATTCTTATCTACCGAGCTCATTTCCTTGCATTCCTCTAGGACAGTCTTCTCGTGCGTACCTGCGTGCGTACGTGCGTGCGTGTGCGTGCATGCGTGTGCGTGTGCGTGTGTGCGTGTGCGTGTGCGCGTGTGCGTGTGTGTGTGTGTGTGTGTGTGTGGTGTGGTGTGTGTGTGTGGTGTGTGTGTGTGTGTGTGTGTGTGTGTGTGTGTGTGTGTGTGTGTGTGTGCGTGCGCGCGTCCGTGCGTGCGTGCGTGCGTGCGTGCGTGCGTGGGAGTGTGATTGCGTCTTTGAGTGGGGGCGTAGAAAGAAACAAAAGGGACTCACGTCCTCTGGCTTGAGTCGCCAGTTGGCAATGTCTGCCTTGAAGGAGCCCGCAATTACCACGAACAGCACCACCAACAGGTTGACGCACGTGAAGACTGTGTTGAAGCTTGTGGACTCCTTCACCCCAATGGCCACTATCACTGCACACACACGCGGTTTAGGTACGCGCATGACAGCAAAGTGCTCTACAGCCCTACTGTAAACAGCACCTTGACTGCGCACAAAACGGAACAGCAGCAAGGACTGAGAGCTGTGAGCAATGTTGGGTCAATACGTACTGACGGTTCTTGAAAAAAAGATGTAAAGTGTCGACCCATTGCACTAAGTAGACGCGTTTTCGCTGCTGAGCACGAGGGGCGCGGGTTCGATTCCCGGCCGTGGCGGCTGCTTTTCTGATGGAGGCGAAAAGCAAAAACCCCCCGTGTGTACGAGATTTCGGCGCACGTTAAAGATCCCCCGGTGGTCAAAAATAATCCGGAGCCCTCCACTACGGCGCGCCTCGTCGCCTGCGTTGCGTCGGCGCGTTAAACCCTACATTCAATCAATCAGATGTGAGCAATTGAAAAAACAATTAAAGCATTAGGGAAAAAATTTTCGTTCATACTTTTTTTTCAACCAAGATAACAATGAAAAAAATTCCCCGCATTTTCCCCTAGGGGAAGAATGTGAAAGTGCGAATGCACGAGTTGAATTTGCGCGGTTCGGTAATGTTCGCGAAAGAGAGATCACACACACACACACAACTACAAAGAAAGAAAGATGCATTTATTCACAGACACCTATTTGTGTTGTCGTTGTACTTGATTGCTAGAGCGGATCTCAGCTTTGAAATTTCGTGTCACTACTCCTTTAAGCGGGTGCATTAGCCCTTCTCACGCCCGATTCCTGGCCAATCCCCCACGTGGGTATGTGCCATGTCAGCGGCCAGGCAGCGCGCGCCCATCTCCCCCCGTTGCCAAGGAAGACGAGGAGATTCCTGGCCAATCCCCCACGTGGGTATGTGCCATGTCAGCGGCCAGGCAGCGCGCGCCCATCTCCCCCCGTTGCCAAGGAAGACGAGGAGCGCGCGCACCCGCAGCTGTTGCTATGCGGACGGCGGCGGACGCTTCAGGCTCGCTTAAGAAGTGCATTCGCACTTAAAACAAACAGAGCCTGTTCGGGGAAATTTGTTGTGGTTCGAACAATCTGCAGTGAGGGAAACGCTTTCTGGAATACTTGCCTTGACGTGAAATCGTGCGCAGATTTTGAGAGCGCAGCACGTAACCATTACACTTGGTTACAACTCAAGAACGGCGCCACCTCGTGTAGTGTATCACTCCGCCAAAGCGCCATTAGAGCCAGTCTTAATTACATTCTTTTCAGTGTTCACGGAACGAAAAATGTATCGGGCACATAAGACTCAAGTGATTTGAAGGCGCAAGCCAGCGATTATCACTGCTGTATCGTGTTTGCGGTGCCGTGACGTTCACCTGTCATGTGACACGCAACCAAATAATTCTTGTTCCATCCTGGCATTGTACAGGGTGAAGCTACCGCACTTGGCTGCGGCTCTTCGCGACCAGGTTCAAATCCCATTCGAACCCAAATAAGTGTCTACGTATATTTTAATTAAATTCTTTTTGCAGCTGCCGTAATTTGGATACCTTCGTGTAGTCGCCAGCACCGACGGCCACTTTTCGCGTTTGGTGAGACACCTAAGGCTTTCGCGTTAAGAAGCATGTAGAATTTTAATAGACATACGCGGAATCGTCTTTTTGTCAGATTTTCATATTTTGCCTGAAAAGAAACCTGAAAAAACGTGTTTTTTTCACACCTTTAACATTTTGAGGAAACTGACATCTCTAGCACCAAGAAAACCGATTTAACGTTGAACTACGTCATCAAGAAGTGTAAATAGGACAGCACAGTAGAGACGAAGCATTCTTTTAGGGCGGCTCAACGCATCTGCGTCGACTGGTCAACCATGAAAGGAGAGTTACGGCAGAGACACCCACCGGTGAGGACGAGGGTGATGCCGAGAGCGAACAGGTCTGGGTAAGAGGAGAGTCCCGCTACCTTCAAGGGCATCCACTGCTGCATGTGCCGCTCAATCGTGTGATTCACCAGGCTGTCCAGGTAGCCGCTGTAGCCGCGCGCCACAGAAGCGTTTCCTGCTCGCGATCGTTAAAGGCATAGTAAATTTATTTTCCTAGTTCTCGCAATTTACCTTTAGAACCTTCGAAATACTCGTAAAAACAACTACAAGAACAGATACTGGCATCAACATAACCTTCTACTCTTACGTATCCCGAGCTATGTACAAGCTGCAACAAGAGAAGCAAATAAAGGAATAAAATTGACTCTTGGTGTCAGGGAGTTAGGGGCTGAAGGACACTAGGGCTATGAGACGTTTTTCATGGCGGAGAGCGGTTGCTAAGTTTCCGCCGCTAACCTAATTTCTGTATATGAGAATAGTAAAACCTGCGCTGATGGCTTGCAATCTAAGTGCCTCGCTGAGGTGATGAATGAAGCAGAAGACCGGAAGTCGATAACCGCAAAACCAAAATGGTCAAATGCAACTACAATTACAAATACGGAAGATACAAAAAATTATTTGCGACTTGCGGAGATTGTACACTGTATTTTTACTAATCTTCTGCGCAGTCGCGACCAAGGGCTATAAAGTCTGTGCCTGCATTGTACATTGGGCACACCGATCGGCTTTAAAGGGGCCATGCGGACAAAACACAAGTTTGGTTCAGTCGAAAGATTGCCTCGTTAGAATCATACTGACACCACTTTTAACGTAAACTTCGCTCAAATAAGCTATACAATTAGAAAATGGGGAATGACCATGTGACTCACTAGGTCATTTCCTGCACTAGAACATGTGACATCATATGCACAGCCGTGCAATTGGCTGGGGCCGGCAATAGGAAACGCAAGTTGTTAGGCAGGGCTTATAAGTTTGCAGAATGAGATATTTACGCTTATAAGGGCCCTGAAATAGGTCCTGCCGATACATGGGGGTTCGCATGTTTAGGTAAATCGGTGTCCTAGTAATCATCTGCTTCAAGAATTTTCTTAAAGCGAGGAGTATTACTGGAGTTATTGCAAATCAAAACGTCGCATTTTCGCCAGCGCCGCGATTCTCCCGCGTTTCGTTCACCTCCTCGCACCGCGCGATTGTAACTGCCCAGGATTCGTTGCTTCTTGGCCACGTCTGCAAGAACATGCGGTGGAGGGCGTCGTCTACTACTGCATTTTCTGAGCCGCAGCATCGCTCTGGGGCGGGGCCGTCTGACTTTCTGCGTTTGTATAAGGCCGTGTATATATCATTTCTCTTAAAGGAGTACTGGCACCAAATTTTGACGCCTAAAAAATGATATAATTGGCTTCAGTAGTTTGTACAGATGCCTCACAGAAATTTTTGCAGCGATCCGAGGCCGGAATCACATCTAAAATCGATTTTGATTGTCCAGGCCGCGAGCTTCCACAAATCGGCAGCACTAGCGAAATCGCTTTCGGCGTGACGAAACATCGGCCTGCGTGTCTGGCCGGTTCAGGGTGACGTCATATAGTCGTTTTCGGAACCGGAAACGATATCCTGCGCTGCTGTTGTCGGTGGTATTCGTTTGGGCAGGAGACGTGGGCGTAGCTGTGTGAGCAATGCTTGTAAACGTTGCGTGTTCGACGTCTTTGCTCTTCAGTTCCCTTGCACTAGTGCCGAAAACTGCGCGGTGCCGGCACCGCGCGGTGCGCGATGTCGACGGGCACCGCGACGACGCGGCGGTGCGCGTCGCCGAGCTCGCCCAAGTTGTGCTATGGCTAGCTCGCGGTATGCGAAGTACTGCTCGTGGAAGCCTGTCCGAGCAAATCGACGACGACGCCAAGATGCATTATTTTCCACGCGACGACATGCAGCGCTAAACGTGGACTGAGTTCGTGCGCGGCGGCGGCCGCAAGAACTGTCGCCCAGCCAGCGGGCTCGGGGTTGCACGGGTCACCTTGGGTGTTGGGAACTTTAGGCTTAGTATCGTGGCGACTATTTGATCGCTGGTATCTGTACAACTGCGAATGACCATCCCTTACACAACTTTTCAGCACACTATCATCCCCTTTTTCGCATATGGAGCTTTAAATTACATCAGCCGGAAAGACGAGCCGCTCACCGATGACGTACTCCAGGATGAGGTTCCAGCCGATGACGAAGGCCATGAACTCCCCGACTGTGACATAGCTGTAGACGTACGCTGACCCTGCCCGAGGAACGCGAGCCCCTAGTTCCGCATAACATAGGGCTGTCGGTGACAATGAAAAATATCTCACGTGACGTTTTTGATCGATATGATTCACGGAAGCATATTTTAGCATGCACGCGTAAGCTGCTCTTGCAGGTTAAGCCACCATTGCACGTAAAATGCGCAGAAAACGTTACGAATATTCTGGCGCGTACCCGCACAGTCATTGATGTCTGTACATAAACGAGGGCGCACAATTCCAGAAATGGCAGTGGACGTTTCCCCTGGGAAAGGCCTCCAGGGCAATAAATGCTAAAACAGCACTTTTCGAGCAAATAAAGAAGCCTGCAAGGAGGCTGTTTACATCATGTGGTACGTTTGCTTATTCTATGCTCCATTCCTAGACTATATCCAGAATTTGGATAGTGACGACATCACAGTGTAACATGCTCTACTCTGAAACAGCCATGCATGGTATGATTCGCACCTTGCTCGCAACTGTATTTTATGCCATTTGAATTTTTTGTGCCTCAAAAGGGTAAAGCAGAACAAAAGAGTCATAATTCCGAAGAACCAAAGTTTATACCGTAGCCTTACAATATACGGTTCGGACATATCACCCATCTCGCACACAGAAGCTCATTCTTTTAGTTAACACTAGAATGGGCTGTATGTATCAGCGGTGCATTTCTTTTTTGGTGCATTCTATCCTACGTGTGCCGTCTGACCTGAGAAGACGGAGGCGACACCAGCGATCAGGAAGGAGAGAACTACGGCGGGCCCAGCCTTGGTGCTGGCCACTTGTCCGGCTAGAACGTAAATTCCCAGACCGAGGGTGCCAGCCCACACCTGCAACGACCACAGCAGGACACGCAAGTCATCTTAGCTGCATCCGCGCCCCCGGGACACAAGGGGCGTGAAGCTTACCACCATTTGACCTTCGGCAACGCCAGTATAACAGCATTCAAGAAACCCTTTAGACTGTTCATTGTTTTGCGGAGGACATTGGTCTAATGCAAGTCAGGAATTTGAAGTGCTGAAGAAATGGCTAGCCTCGGAGGCATGTCGTAGCGAAGAGCCAGGTAGAATAATCCCAACCACCCTAGGACCCCCTCCACAAACAGTGAGCATATGCCACCGACATTTTTTTACTGTGAACCTGTCAAAAATACATAAATAGCGACATCCGCCCTTAAGCTCACCAGCACAAGCGTGTTCTAGCCCACGAAGCACTCTGGTAGATTTCATATTTGGTGATTTTGTCGCTCGCCGCTGACGTAATACCAACTTAGCTACAGTAGCACTAGTCAGCTAAAAACCGATGCGGCAAGCTCGGCCAGTGGAAGCAGTCAAATTTGTGTGGACGCCGAGCACAGCACACTAGGCTCACGAAAAGCTATAACTGCCGAAAACGGTTTCACTATGAAAGAAAAAAAAGAACATAAGGTATCGTGGCTATAGTATACATGGAAATCAGGTGGTTGGAACGCATACAGACCTTTTTCAGCAATTGTAAGGAATCAATGCTCAGTGAAAGTAATACTCATAGAATGAAATTGTCAAAAACAGGCCAATTTTTTATGTACAACGAGGAATACTGATGCGGAAACCCTGGGCTGAATTCTCTATAGCTGAATGCGCACTTTGAAACGACCCGGTACTAGCGTGCAAATCCATGTATTTTTTGTCCGGGCGTCACTTAGAGAGGGGGGTAGGAAATTGAAAAAAACAGACGCGGCGTGCCGAGAAGGACCAACTGCACCAGGCGCAAAACGACGCGCAAAGCAACGGAATTCAGTGCGCGTCGTTTCACGCGTCGCTTTGGGCCTGTTGGCAATTGCTCCTCCTTAGTATGCCCCCGTGTGATTTTTTCCGTTTCCCGCCCTTCCAAGCTACGCCCGGATCGAAGAATACATGCATTGCACGCTAGTACGGGTCGTTTCAAAGTGACGCCCGTCGCTTCAGAGAAGGTCGGCCCCAGGTCTCACTGATCACCTTTTCTGCCCAGTACGGCTACAACAAGAACCACAAAACCATCCTACCCAAAAACATTCTTCCAATTACGCCAAAGAATTGTGTTGCGTGAAGCCGAAGCCTAGCTTCCTACATATAATAATGGCAAATTCTGAAATAAATAGCTCACTTGTTCTTTTTGCTGCTGAGGTACCGTGAAAGGAACCCTAAATTGGCGCAGCCACCCCATCCGCAACAGAACTCCCAAACCAAATAAAATGCAGAGAGGACAGACAGGCGGGTGCTGTAGCAGCATTCGTTCCATGACATTGTAGGAAGACAAGTATACTTTCTTGAACAGAAAACATCGCTGTAAAAACAATGTTTCTCACAACATTTCAGCCTACTCCCAAGGGGTTCCTGTTCCACTACAAATGGGAACGTAAAAAGCAGAGCCAGCTGAACAGCCACGCCTGTGTAAGCCGGGCCACCTCCGCAACTTCTTGGCATCGCTACTTACCAAGCAGAGTCAGGTCAAAGGTCGAAAGGCACCGCTTCAGTTGCGAGGCCTCTGCGTCGGCTCCGACCTGTTTCTTTCGGATGAGGGCATCCCTCAATGCCCGCGCGTGCCTTCCTATTTCCCGCAGCAAGCCATCTCCCGATCCGTCCTCTCCTTTACTTGTACCTGCATCAGACGGTGCAGCCTCTGGGACAAGTACTCAAACGCAGCAGGGCTTAGCGGGCACCATCACTGTCACAGAGATGGCTACCGACACTCCCACATAAATACGAGTCTGAATGTAGTCATGCACTGGGGGAGGTTATTAGAAGAAGAAGCCAGTGTCGTAGATTCAGTACATCCAACAAACTTGCGCTCGAACGAACTGAAATTATACAGGTGCCGTTCCTATTTTTCTTACCCTGGATATTTATGCAGCAATTTACCGGGGAACAGACACAATTAAAACAATGTTCACTTTATTGCGTAAAGGTCATGCAACGGCAAAAGTCAAATCTGTTGCCGACTAATCATCCCAAACACAAACGATTTGCCGATGTCATCAAATCTGCGCCTTTTAAAGAAAACCTTCAAGCATGGGTATGACGAACTAAGTTCGCTCATACAAATCAATGCCACCAAAAACATCCACGAGTCGGTTCAACGGCTTTACTGGGTTACGGAAGGATCAAGGCAGAAATTCTGATCGTTTATAGGCATTCATACGAACTAGGCACAACTTCAGCTTTATAGTGGCAGCCATCTCTTAGCTCGAGCCATCTTTTTCAAATGACGCGGTATCGGCGGGAGAAATGCATGTCTTCTTCGTTCGACAGCGCTGCCATCATGCAAGAGGTGAAAGAAAACACAATCCAACAGGGTACCATGTTGGGCTGGTTGGTGGTGAGATAAAAAGGTAGGAACAGCGCACATTTTGACCAAGGACGGACGGAAACACACACCACAAGCGCATGCTGCATGCTGCAAAACACGGAGCCCCACTTGTCAAGAACAACAAAGCTAATGCGCCAGCGATGTGATGGGTCGCCTCACGCGTTATTTTTTGCGGTTGTGCTGTCTGCCTTCTTCAATTCGCAAGTACTACAAATGTTCGACCGCAGGAAACCCATGCCCGTACTCTGAAGCCTAACACAGAGACACATACCCACAGAAGACCATTGTCGCAGAGGTGCATTTGACAACACTTTATAAGCTCAAATTTATGTTGCGCCTGAGGCCTACACGTTAAAGTCCACCAACAAGATCTATAACGCACGCTCAATGACTCAAAGTTCCCAAATGGGGCTTGCTTCCGAAGCCGCAACTTGTCTGCATAAGATCGCCTAGTATTTGCTCAAGAAGAGATGAGTCGTCGTTCAAATTCAGCATCGTTCTCTTTATTTCATTCAAGAAAAGATGCATCACGCATCACTAAGTTATCACCTATTTCGCACCCCAGCTATGTATTCGCTTTGCATTCTGCAAACCGCCGAAATCAATCGCAGTAATTTGGCGAAATTGCAGGCCAGCTTTCTGCTGTCTCAAAACCCATGCCTCTGTTTAACACCAGAGGATGTAATCCTTTGCCTTGACAAATCACTACACTTAGCGGCACCACGAGCAATGGCGCACAGTGTCTGACAATGCGATGTTGGCAGGTGATACATAGCAGGAACAGAATCCATAAATTGCGAAGTTTTTTAAGCGATCGTATCGTAAGGCTGAAATATACATCGCCGAAGCCTTCCCAACTATTGGCGGTGAGCGCGACCACGGGCGGCGCTGCGAAGCCTGCCTCTGTGACGTCGGCTTGGGGATTCTCGCATTTGTCGTCTGCTACACTCGGGCTCGCTCTCCCTGCTATTTCTTTGCGCTTGGTTGATGTCCGATGCTTGTCCGCACCATATTTTGCGTGTGCGTAACTCTTTATCATAATAATAGACTTAAAATCGCATACACTACCTCAAGGCGTGAGTTAAAGTATAGTTTTGGATACCGCTACGGAAGAAACATTGCCGGCGTCGCCCCATTCCTTGCGAAGCCGGTCCTGCGCAGAGCGCGAAGAGCCGGAGCTAGGCGTCAGCTTTTGTATTGAACAATATTTCGAACAAAGGGAACAGCCAGGTGCTAGTAACCGACAACAGCGAAAATACAAGACCAAAACAAATTCCAGCCCTTCGGGGCTGTCGGCTTTGTCAGAAGGCATTACGATTCCCGGTAATCATATGTAAGGTAAAAGAGTTTTTGCAACCTTGCCGAAAGTTCGGAGGTATTGTATCACATCACTTTACGTTGTCACGGCATGAAAGTATACCGACATGCACTGTGCTGCGCAAAAAAAATGTGGGTTGAGTTCCTAATAACCTACTTGTGCACAGGCGCGTGCTGGTTTTATACCAGGCTTCTAACCAGTATGGAGGCTTATTAAGCAAAACGAGTCACGTCTACGGCAAAGATACAGTAACACTATGTGGGGGGATATTTCGGCACATTACCCACAGTCAAATCTTCCCAATATTCAGATATGCGTTATAGAGAAACTGCACTCAAGAGTAGTAGTAGTAGTAGTAGTAGTAGTAGTAGTAGTAGTAGTAGTAGTAGTAGGAGGAGGAGGAGCAGGAGGAGGAGGAGGAGGAGGAGAAAACTTTATTTGACAGTAAAATCGAGTTGATTAGTGGGCCAGCTCTTCAGTCCAGGACAAGAAAGTAAGGGTAATTTTATTCTATTCATAGAACGGCACCCCAAGTAGACCAAGATTTCTTTTTTACGCCTGGAAGGGTTGGAAAACAATAAAAAGCTGCTTGGAAATATTCATCGGTTTCGATTCTTGTAATATATGCTCGTATACTATTTCTTTGATTCCTTAGCGAGTATGTCAAGCCTTCAACACCGTAATCATGTTATAATTGTTCGGGTTGAGAGTCAGTTCATTATGATAACGATGGGTACGATAGAAATTCGGAGCACAAAAGCCGCCTTCTAGTTCTCTGGACAACGTTGTCTGGGGCGCGATCGCGGTGGCGTAGCACAAACCTTCTCATTGTATTTGCATGTGAATAAACAACGCACGATGCAGGTATTCACCTTCTTGCACGCGGCCATAACGAAAGCCAATTTCTGAAGAAGGAAGTGTATGCCGTACAGCCTGATGAAAGTATCCACACGATCTTTGTGAGTCTCCTAAACATCCCCAGACCTCCTAATAAGGCCTTTGTGACGGTGAAGAAAAATTAATGCGTTTGGCACAGAAAAAAAAAAAAACACATTCATCTGATACACGTCAACAACAACGAAAAAAATAGAAGACAGCCGCGTCATTTCCTGCTCTGCAATGTGCTTCTAGGGACTCGCTGCTTGGTGCGTAGCATTAGACTGCTAATTCTTTATAAGAGCACCTCAAAGATACTGTAGGGAAACCTACGCATTTTGAATACTTATCGAGGAGCTCTGACTCTGAGCGCTGATCGTCGCGAATAAGCTAAAAAAGACGAGCTGCACACAATCTTCTGACCGATGCTCAGACGAAACTTGCTCTCTCTCTCTCTCCTGATGTGTTGAAAAAGTGTGGGCAATACAACTTCAAATTATTCAGGTGTGCAAGAAGCTGGCAGAAATAACTGAATCTCTAGAAATACCCTTTTTAATGCAATAAAGCATCAAAGCGGGTGGAAGCTTCCGCCAAGGATACATTAATAAATATTACTTAAAGGTGTTGTGCCACCAAATTTTAGGTCTGTAAAAAGCCTGCTGTAGGCTTTCTCTGTATGCAAGGACCATCAACACGAAGTGCTGGGTACAGCAAGCGCTTAATATATATTTTAATTCGCTTCTAAAGTACCTAAATGATCTTCTGGAGATCGGGACCCAACGCTAGCGCCACTAACCATGACGTCAGTGAATTGCCAGCATAACAAAGTTTGTGACGTCCTACCACGTTAGCGACTTGAGCGAACGTCAATGTGAACTACAGTTACCACAGTTTGTTTGGTCGCTTGGTCGTATCAGACACACTAGGCCGACACAACGGCGACGGCGACGGCTCGCCAAGCCATCGGCCAACTGCCGAATTGCCAGACCGCGTTGTCACACTACGCCGACGGCAACACAAACACATCGGCCGATGGAAGGTCGCCGTAGGGCCGTAGTGTGACTGACTCGCCGACCGGAGACGCCAACAAAACCGGTCGCCCGACGCGTCGTCGGGAATCGACCGAGAAGCGAAAACTGCGCCCCGACAACATTCGTGCCGCAATGAATGCGGCTATATTTTGTTAGTTTCTGGAGTGTAATAAACTTAGTGAGGTCCTGAAGCCCATACAACTCAACACTAGCGCTAATACAATCCGTATTTTGGCGTTCGACGCTTCGGCCGTGCTCTTCAGCGACGCCGCTACCCCGGAGGAGGAGAGGAAAACTTTTATTCATATTAAATAAGAGCGCTGTGAGTGGAGTCCTCAGTCCAGGACCCCAGAAGAGCTTGCTGCCACCTTCGCCCTCTCGATGAGCCGAAGCTGACGGTCAGGATCTGAGCTTGCCAGCTCTCGCTCCCACTGCTCTAAAGTTAGATTTCGTATTCTGTCTATATTCTTATTATGTTGATAAGCCCACACCATGTGATATAAGGTTGAGAGCTCTCCACAGTGAGGGCAAGTGGTTGTATACATTGTAGGGAATATAGCGTGGAGCCTGGTAGGGTGCGGAAAAGTATTGGTCTGTAGCTGCCTAAGTGAGGTTTCTTGCTCTTTTGTAAGGGATTTATGGCCTGGCGGATATATCTGTCGGGAAAGCCTATAATGTTGAGTGATCTCTCTGTACGTGACTAACGGCTGGTTAACCCTCTGCTGGTCTTCCCGGCCGGCTAATTCACGGGCACTCGTGTGAGCGACGAGGTTTCCACGAAGACTGGAGTGGGCAGGTGTCCAGAGGATAGTCACATTTCTCCTGCTGGAGGATTTGAAGGGTGGTTTTGGAAATTCGTCCATTTATATAATTCCTGCATGCTCCCTGTGAGTCTGAGATTACAGCCATGGCTTCAGTTTGAGAGATGGCAAGCGCAATGGCTGTTTCTTCCGCTTGTAGTGTATTGGTGCGTCTGAGTGTCAGGCTCGTGAGTCTTCGCGCCGTGTCAGTGACCACTGCCGTCATAGCATGCTGTCGGGCGTAGTCTGCTGCGTCTGTGTACACCAACCTGCTTTGTTGCCCATATTTTCTGTCTAAGTTTTCGGCTCTGACTGTTCTTCGGTACCTCAGTGGTGCTGAGGGTGCATATTTTCGAGGTAGAGGGGAAACCTTGATGTTTTCTCTGATTTTTTCGGGAATATCTTTCCATGGCAGGCTCCGAATTCACTACTGAATATCCGAGACGGCGCAAAAGGTGGCGGTCCAGTTGGAGTGGGTGGCGAGTCGTTTGCTGCTGAGTGGTCAGGTGGGCTTCTATGAGCTCGTCTATGGTTGTTGTGAGTCCAAGCCCAAGCAGTTTCTCGGTCGATGTGCTTATCGGTAGTCCGAGGGCTTGTTTGTAGGCCTTCCTGATTAGTGCGTCAAACTTATTGCGTTCAGACGTTTTGAGTATGGCATAAGGAGCGATGTAGACAATTATGGATACAACGAAAGCTTGTACGAGGCGAATCGTGTCTTGTTCTTTCATTCCGTGCTTCTTGTTTGTGATACGGCGTAGCATGCGGGTGATTTGACTGATCGAAGAGTCGAGTTTGCGGATCACCTGAGAGTTAGAACAGTCTTCTTAAAGGATCATGCCTAATATTTTGATTGAGGGTGAGGGTTTGATGAGGACCCCATCTAATTCTATCTCTATGGTTGTCTTAGTGGCATTCTTGAGTCGAGATCTCTTCTGCACCAGTAGGAGTTCTGACTTCTGAGGGGCGCATTTGAGGCCACAGTTTGCTGCATAGGTTCGGACAACGTCTGCAGCCTGTTGTAATTTGTCTTGCATTTCGCCTTCTGAGCCTTCCCCTATCCAGATCGTGATGTCGTCAGCATATATTCCGTGGTGCAGACCTGGAATTTGATCCAGTTGCCTTGGAAGGTTGATGAGGGCAATATTAAAGAGAAGCGGGGAAAGCACCGCCCCCTGCGGAGTGCCCTTGCATCCAATCGTGATGGGTTGAGAGCTCACGTCCCCAACTTTGATGACAGCCACACGACCCGTTAGGAAGTCTCGAATGTATGCGTACATTCGTTCCCCGCAGCCAAGGTTATTAAAGCAGTACTGACATAAAATTTTATGTTACGTTTTTTTCGCTGCTATGCGTGCCTACCAGCCCACTAATCATAGAATGACAGATTAGACGGTCGATCGCAGCGTAAACATTCATTTACGGCGTCGTTTATTCGTGCCAGTTTCGGTTTCGACAAAAAAACGCCGAGCGGCCGCCATGACAGCATGTATCACATGGCGTCACCATTCTTGCCGTATCGCTGCCTCTCTGGAAGCGCGCGCGAGCGAGTGCACGCGCGCGCCCAGACCGGCCGAGGTCTTCGCCGTCCCCACAGGCCCGGGCAGCATGACGTCAGTCCCAAAACCATGACGTGTACACACGCCCGAGCAGCGCGCGCCAACCACAGCCAGCGCGTCGGCTTCGTCACGGGAGCCCCGACGTCGGCAGTTTGGGGCACGTAGCAGATGATGTCACGTCGGCCCGCTCTGGGCTTTCTCGTGCGGGCGAAGATTAAAATGGATTTTAAATATGTTTCGCTGAACGGTTGCTGTTGAAACTTGCTGGGAGATATCTCCTGATAAAAAGGAAGCGTTTTACATAGTTATCTCAGCTTTGAAATTCGTGTCAGTACTCCTTTAAGGTTTTGGATATGGCTTCGTGCTTGACGTTATCGAACGCCCCCTTTAGGTCGAGGGCCAAAATAGCCTTCGGTGTGAGCTTGTTGGCTTTGCTCAGAACATCTTCTTTAATTTGCAGGAGAATGTCTTGAGTTGAATGATGTGGCCGGAAACCAAACATTGTGTGTGGCATGCGTTGGGATTCTTCAAGGTAGCCCTGTAGTCTGTTGAGAGCAACATGCTCCATGAGCTTTCCAATACATGAAGTAAGAGAAATCGGTCTCAGATTTTCTATGCTTGGGTCTTTTCCCGGCTTTGGGATAAGCCTGACCTCGGCTTCTTTCCATGTTGAGGGTATGGCGCCTCTCTCCCAACAATCGTTCATGTATCCCGTGAGTGCACAGATTGAGTTGTCATCAAGATTTGACAGAGCTCTGTTGGTGATTTGGTCCATTCCTGGTGATATGTTCTTCCGGATTTTTGCAAGGGCTGCCCTAACCTCTGCCTCGGTGATTGGGCGGTCGAGGTGAGCGTTTGGGGAGCCATTGTACGGAGGCGGGTGGAAAGGGGGTGAACTGGGTATGTAGCGCGATTAGAGAGCACGAAGCAAATCGTCTGTGGTTCCAGGAAATTGATGAATGATTGTCTGCATGGTTTTACTAGTTTCTCCTTTGCTTTTTTGTCGGGTCAATGAGGTATCGAGAGGAGACCTCCACGTTTTGGATGTGCTAGAATGCCTCCGAGCTCACCACATTTTCCAAGCCAGTTCTGCCGGCAGAGCTTCGTTGCGTGGGCCTCTGCCTTCTTCGTCAGTTTTGCAATGCGGAGCTTAAGCTTCCGGTTGTGTTTTTGTCTCCTCCATCGCCTAGTAAGGCTGTGCCGAGCTTCCAACAAATGAAAGAGATGGCTGTCTATAGCTGGGGTCTGGGTGGTGGTTTGGAGGACTCTGGTGTGGTTTTTAATGTCTTCTCGCAGTTTCTGTGCCCAATTTTCGATGTCTATGATGGGGTCCTTCGGAGTTTTTTGCCAGCTTTCCCTTAAATTATGCCAATCTGTGATTCGAGCTTCACTGAGATGCCTTCGGTAGAGGGATCCCTGAAGCACAGTCTCGATTATCATGTGGTCATTCCCAAGGTTTTCCTCCAGATTGCGTCAGGAGTTGTGGGGGGCGTTTTTAGCTGAGAGTGAGGTCGGGGCAAGTATCCCGCGAGACGCTGTTACCCGCTCTTGTGGGTCCGCGGGATTAGTGAGTAGCGTCAGGTTCTCTTCAGCCATACAGTTTGCGACTTCCTTTCCTCGCTTATTAAAGTAGGAGTACCCCCAGGCAGGATGAGCTGCATTGAGGTCTCCTATTATAAGGAGGGGGCTTGTGCCCGCTTTCATAATTACCTGGTGGAAGAGAGATGCGAGACCGGCTCTTTTATTCTTCGGGTGACAGTAAACATTGAGAATGAAAGTGCTGAGCTCTTTTCCGGGTTTCTGGGTGATTAGTTCCGTAAACGTGTGATCGTGCTCGCTTGCAGTGAGAATGTGTTGGACGGCTATAATGTCCTTTCTGACGAGGGTTGCAGACATCTCGACCTTCTTGCATGATGTGCGTAATGTAGCCAGGAAGTTGGCAGTGGGCGTTAATTTCCTGTAGGGCAATAATATCTGGGGGGTGATCAATGGAAGCCAACGTATTGATGCAGAAGTCCTTGCTTTTGCTTGTATCCTCTACAATTCCACTGCCAGATGCGGAGGGTGTGAGGGTTGCGTGTCCTGGGGCTAGCCATTGTTGATAGTGGACAGTTATATGGGTTGCATCGGTGATTCCTGGGCGTTGATACGGTTTTTCTTTTCTGGCCAGACGACCAAGGATTGATGGCTGTTGGGCTTCGAGCTTATCTAAACGAGCGTGTATCTGCTTAACGGTTTGTTCATGCTGAGTAGATAGCTCACTTATTTGTGCCGACAGGCTGTGATATTCTTCACTCATACGATTGGCAACTTGGTCGAATGCTTGTAGCAGCTCAGCTATAGTCCCGGATTTTGCCATGTCTGGTGCGCTCGAAGTGAGGGGAAGAAGCGTCTGATTCGGGGCAGATTCTATCTTGCGTTTTTTGTCGCTGGCGGCGAGTGTTGGTTTAGCCGTGGCGAGAGGCTTGTTGCTGTATTAAGCATTTAAGAGCGTGTAGCTCAGCGCGTAATGCTTTACTTTCCTCTTGTAGCTTTGCACAATCACTACAGGGTGTTTCAGGGGGGCGAGCAGTGGGAGTGAGACGATTGGCCCAGCTCACCTGATTGGTGTTGTTTCCCGCGTTGTTGGCCCGATCAACAGGTGCCTTGGATTTCGAACGGCTCCGATTATTGCCGCTGCGAAGACCCGGGAATGACTGGGCCTGGACCTGGCCTGGTAGCTTGCTTCGTTGCCCCTGGACTTGCTCCTGGATCTTCGGGTGATGTCTTCCTGTCGTGGGGTGTGTTCGCTCTCCCATTTCTTCTTCCTGAGTATATAGGGCTCCTTGAATCGTTGTTTGCACTCCTTGTCAGCCGTTAGGTGACTGTCTTGGCAGAGAGCACAGGTGGGGTTGCACATGTGTCCTTGCTAAGATTGTGCACTCTACAATTGCAGCAAGCCACCACAGTTGGGGTTGGGCACACGTCCGCCCGGTGTCCGATGTTTTGGCACGTGAGGCAGTACGGGACCGTCTTCCTGTAGATGTAGCAGCGGGTTTCGACCCCCTTGTAGTAAACATAGAATGGTACTTTGGAGCCCAGTATTGTAACGACGACGGAATTGGTCTTTCCGAGTATCTGCACGCCACGAATTCATATCCTGGTAGCCAGAGGTCTCCTAGATGTCTTCCGGGGTGTAGTGATCTGGTACGTCGTGTATGACCCCCTTTGCAGGAGTCATGCGGGTAGAGTCCGTAGAGGCTTACGCCGTATGTTTTGTCTTGAATTTTGAGCTGGGTAACTGTACTGAGTACCCGTGCTACTTGCTCGTGCGGTGTGCTGACGGTCATGATATTCTGATCGTGATCAATACGAACACGCAGGTGGGCCTGCTTCCACGTGAGTCTTGCTGCGGAGAGAAGGCTGTCGGAGAGCGTAGCTGCATGTTTTTTCTCAAGTCAAAGCCGTCTTTAGGGGCGAATGACCATCTTGAAGTCGTTCTTGGGGTGTGGCGGTGGTTTTGGGGGGCGTGATATGTTTAGTACTCTTGATTTTTTCTATCTCGGAACGAGGCTGTCTGCTACTCCATCTCCGGTCAGTTTCTTGGCCTTCTTCTTGGTATATTTACCACGACCAACTATATTGGTCGTGATATTTACTGACGACGTCGATCCAATCTTCTTGGGTGTCCGCTGCGCTTGAGTTTTCAGCCTCATCTTCGATATCCATGCTATTGTCTCGCGTCAGGGGTGCCGCGTCATCGTTTGAAGGCGTTTCCTCTATCACCGCTGGCGGCGGCATCGCGGAGCCGCGCCGGTGTCATATCTTGTTCCAAGTAGGCTTAGCGTGCGACTGCCGCTTCGGAACTTCGAATGGCGATAAAATCGTAAAATATTGACTCACGGTGGCAAATGTGGTATCCCCGTGATCTTTGGGAGTTCCGCGATCTGGCACTGAGCTTCTTTCGTCGAAGAAATGGTTATTTTCCTTTCGTTGGAACGAAACCTTCGGAGCCCATGCTGAGATTGACTGCTTGACGACGACGATGATGATGATCCTTCCCGCTACCCCGGAGCTGCAAACTGCATATGCGTGTGCGATCGGCTCGCCTGTAGAAAATATAAGGTCAGTTTCATGCAGAAGAAGAGTTACGTAGGGTAACTTGGGTAATAAGGTTTTTAACGTAAAACGTAAAACCAAAGTACGGCAAGCGCTATCCTAATGTATACAGTGCAAAATCGCGGTCGCAGCCGGGCACACTTTTTTTGCGAGCGCTTTCGCGAAGGAGCAGAGTTGATGACGATAAGCTATTGCGGGGGCTTCGCGGAACCTTGCTGCTCAAGCGCTATTTAAGAAATTTCAATTTACCAGCCAGGAATTCTGTAAACTAGCTAGTAAACACCGACGTACGACTCGAAGGATGGGCCTCCATCTAGTACACCGGCTATTTCGCGATGGAACATCATTTGTTCAGTGGCGCAGTGGTCTCCCGCGTCGCGCCCGCTCTGTCAACGTTGCAGATTCAATTCGTGGCGGGGACAGCTTGTTTTTTTTTTTTTTTAGCGGTTTTTTAAGAGGCATGGTTTGCATATCCAATTACATTTGTATTGCAGACAAAGAGTCCGTGTCGCAGCTGTCGCGGCTTGACATGACGAGTCGGCGGGTGTACTTCCGTGGTTAAGCACGTGTATGCGGGAGCAGACGCCGCAGTAAAGTCGCAGCGTACCGCAGCGCCGCATGGTAGACACACGTGGCAGAGCGTCCTCGCAACACTGTGACGTCACTGCTTGAATCGGCGCTCTGAAACCGAAACCGAATCCTGTTCACATGAATCGTGCGATAATAATTTTTTTACTCAGAATATGTGTCGCATCCCGCCACTACCAAGGAATATGCATCCAGAGCTAAATGTGGAAAGAAGACTAGCTAGAGTACGAGCACTTGACAAACGTTTCCGAACCCATTGTGAGCCACGGGAGATTGTCTACGTTGACGCAGCCGACTACTACAACGGCGGCTCTTGTCTCAACGCCATGGCAATTGCAGTCGTCAGCAATGACGGCATCACGGTGACGTCAGCATCCACGCCGGCCAAACATCCCACTCAGGGAGAGGAAATGGCCATAGCCCTTGCTATAAATTCTACCCGCGCAACCACAATCATAAGCGACTCGAAGTCCGCCATTCTTAACTTCTCGAAAGGCAGGATCTCCCCTGCAGCAGCCTCGTTGTTAGAGAAGTCCCCTAACCAAAGAAACATTCTTTTGATATGGACTCCGGCCCACTGCGGCCTACAGGGGAATGAACTGGCCCACGCGACCGCTCGAGCTCTGGTCAAGCGAGATGTGTTGCCTACGACCCCACCACAACCACCATCATCCCCACACAAGACGTCGCAGGAAAGCCAAGAACAAGCACACGTTATTAGATCTCACAAAGACAGGCTGGTCACATACAGGGATATAATAAATCACTACAGGTTATCCAGATGCAAATATCCACCGGCCCACCACACTCTTTCCAGGAACGCAGTGTCTAGAGTGCCGTCCGACGGCCCTCTAGCTGATCGTTGCAGGCATGGCTAGGTGCCGTCCGACGATATTCGAATATTTAACTCTACTCTAGGCTAGCAATGGCCAAAGAGTCTGTCGTTGTAGTGTAGGGGATCCGTCGTACTTTCTTGGTCCCAAAGTCGGTGGTTCGAGACCGGTTCTTGCCTCGGTTTTTTTTTTTCATTTATTTAATTGAAGTGTACTTTTTATGCCTTAGGTTAGTTTTGGTGTTTTTAAATGATTCCTTGTGTGCGTTAGGTTGTCTTATGTTATGTTTAGGTTAGGTTGCCTAGCTTTACGTTATCTAGAGCGATGTGTACTGCCTGACGCGGCAATTTTGCACAATACGCCGGTGGACGTCGATATAGTGGAGTGTTTATAATACCGTCGGACGGCACTCTAGACAACGGCCTATGGGAAAACCACAGCCTCTGGCTCGGGCTTGTCATGACAATTGGATTCTTAGCGGTTTTTAGGATTTGCTTTCTTCGCTATGCTTTAACATGTGTGCGAGCTACAAGGTAGCCGAAATCGGTAGCTGTCAGCTGTGGCAACTGCGTGTTCGGTGAAAGAGCAGGCAGTGCGTGATCGTACCTATAACGTTGGTCACGCCGGAGTCGAAGGATGTATGATTGAGCGGGTAATATGCCGCTGCAAATGTTGTAGCTGACAAAAAAAACGAGAAACCAAACGTACTTCGACGAAGACAAGATAAGACGGATACGGGCGCCTGTATCCGTCCTATCTTGTCTTCGTTCACGACTATTTAACGCCACGTTTTCTTTTTCTTCCAATATGAACCAACTCGCTCAGCCATAAGTTTTGTTAAACTGTAGCTGACGGTCGGTGCACGGTTCACCACGAAGGCGACGTTTTCATACGCACTCTGAAAAACATTTACAAGCTCTTCAAACAACTTATTATATCTGAAATAATGGTAACATTAATAAAATACGAGTCTCTAACGAGTTTTCCCCAAAATATTAACATTGTTGTTTACTACCAGCTTGGCCTGCAGAATAGTAGGAACACCCGTTACGGCAAAAATACGCTTTAGTAAGCTTCCTTTTCCTTAGCTATAAAACAAGCCTGTTTTATTTTCGTCTTATATAATAACTATACCATTCTTTGCGTTTTTGCGGCACTGTGTTCGACTATACGCCCACTAAAACGTTTCAATCCAAGCCAATGACGAAACTAAGGCGAGCGCACGATATATTGGCGGCTAATGAGGACACAGACGCTAGCGCCAGATTCGTTTCTAGCGTATATAGTAAGAAATCCTATGTCGATTGCCTTAAAAACCAGGCACAAGCCGCTCTGGAATTCAGCAACCGTCGGGTGATCCCGGTTGAGCTGAGAGCCCCATCTTACGAGTAGCCGCCACGGTTCCCACTTCCCTCCCATTAGTGAAGCGGCCGATGCGTTTGGCATCGAAAAAATACAGGAGGCTATGGTAGGTCACATGCACAGAAAGATTCCGCCAAAGCAACCGTCGTCTGCTGGGATGTTGGCGCAAGCCTACTGCAGCCATTTTCCGCTGGTAATGAGCTGCGTGTAATCATTGGCGTGAACAAGGCGCACGTGAAATCCCGGTCACCGCCGCGTGACCATCCAAACATGGGGAATATCACATAAAGAGAATTTATTAAACACAGGTTACAGCTAGGACCCGCTGTAGTTAGCTACTACACGGGTCGACAGAGCACAGGATTTACGTAATGTGCCACAGAGGAAAAGGAAGTGAAGATCACGGAAGTTCACAAAACAACTAGTACACCGCACCGAAGGTCCTTTACAATAATGTCCGAGGCACGAGACTCAGACACCATAGTTCACGCGTGGGAGTGAACATAAAAACCACAGCAGTTCACACACATCCGTTCTATGTCCGTACAGAGATGCATGCGCAGCCAGGCTGCCTAAACTGCGCCTTGGCCTCAAACATACAACTCCTTTCAGCACGCAAGTTTCACCTTATTAATAAGGCACGACACACCATTGCACGGTGTTATTGGCAACCTTGATGAAGCGGGTAGACCAACGCATGAGAAAAGATTCTTCACCCAGCGCCACCAGCTCATGCTGCAGATGCTCTATGGCCATTTTTCGAACACGCCACAACAGGGGATACATGGCACGCTGTGGTCGTGCCTGCAAGGCGGCTACACCTCGCTGGCGCCACACAACAAAGGCACCCACACACAGCAGAAAGCTGACAAATGGGTCTTTCGATTTCGTGTGGGCTCCCAGCCTAAGCTCAAACATTCTGCTGAGTAAAACCCAGAATGTGGCGGCCACACGACACTCAAAAAGAGCATGCTCTAGCGTCTCAGTGCGTCCGCATTGCGGGCACCGGGAAGAGCGAACCACACCAAATGCTGCAAGGCGGTCACACGTCGGCAGAGCCCTCCAGCCCCGCAGCCACCCGAAATCACGAACGTCTGCAGGAAGCACCGCTGACGTTAACTGTTGCCAGCGGGCCCCGCGAGACTTCTCTTTTTGCCGATCATTCAGTTGCCCAATAGCCAATTTCTCGCATATATCAGTCGCAGATGAAGCTCTAATATCCAAATCTGGGTTGGCCGACTGAAAGCCTCTAAGTGTTTTAGCAACGTACCTATAGAAAGCCGGCGGCTGCACGGCTGTAGGTCCGGTAATGGGCTCATCATAAAACAACAAGCGAGCAGTACCCAAGAAGTAGCGAAGCAGAGCCTGCCCCGGGTACTCATCATCATCTACTAGTTCCCACACACCGCGTAACGCTAGAACACTTGACATCGTGTTCAGGCATGGCAAGCTAAAACCCCCCATGCTGCGGGGCAGACGCAGCAAAGCGCGCGCAACTGACTCGGTCTTGCTAGCCCAGAAAAATGACCCGAATTTTGTGGCCAGCCGACGAGTTATATCACGAGGTGGTCGAGCTACCCTCGCCACGTAAAAGAACGCCGCTGACACGCACGACTTAATGATATAGCTCCTCTCGGAGAGAGACAGCTTGAAAGTCGACGCTATGTTTATACGTTTGTCAGCCGTGTCTAACAAACCCTTCCACGTCTCACGAGCAACTTCTCATTACAGCCGCCCTACTTCAGCCGCACGCCATTGTCGACTCGCACGCAAGAAAACAAACGCTTCGCCGCCAAATCACCACCTCCGCTAAGGTGAGCAGTGTATTCACTTTACAAATCTTTTCCCGTCTAATGCAATAATTCTTCTAAACCTCAATATAAAGTTACCAGAAAGTACATGTTTACAGGACTAATAGTTTATAAACTCTTCAATATTATTTATAGCTTTGTATTTCATAAAAATTGCTTTGTCAAGTCAAGATAACAGCTGGGTCGAGCCAAGTTCGAAAATCACGTATCCTCCAGGCATGGCCGCCTCCGAGGGAGTGTAAGCCGCCATTCAGCGGCTCGCATAGACACTAGCGCCAGTGTCCCCTAATATGAAACTCTATGCCTCCAAACTGTAAGAGCGCGGTGAACTGAACTTGCATTAAGCTTGTTTTGGTCCCACTGAAACAAAAACAGCCATTCTGTGTCACACACAAGTCGCCTTTCTGGGTAGAGAAAACACAATTCCCTACAAGTTGCCTTTCTCAGAGACTTGCCATCGAAAAGGTACCTTGCCATCGAACTCGGCGTAGTACGACTTTGGATATCACATGCTCGGAAAAAACTCCCAAGATTTCCCCGAAGGTGAACATGGTTAAGTGCGATGCACGCGGTCATGCTATGAGGGGGAGTAAAGTTAAAAATCCGTTGGCATTCGCCCGTGAGCGCGCGCGAGCCGACCACGGAGGTCTGGCAGTTTATCGCTGCATATATAGGGGGTACGCCGCGCCGAGCGCGCCGAGCCAGGTGGCTGAGAGAGGAGGCGAGCGCAAGGGAAGAGGGACAGCGGCGCAACGGCAGCTGCAGCCGAGCGAGGGGGAGAGGAGAGAGTGTGACGTCACGGTGGAGAGAGAGGCGCGCGGCAGCTGCTGGGGAGAGGAGGCGCGCTGTGACGTCATACCATGACGTCACGGCGCGAGGAGCGGTGCGGGGAGCGGCGCGCACCCGCGCAGCCACGGCGAGGAGGCGGAGCGAGCGCGGTCACGTGGTGAAGTGACGTCACCGCGCCGTTGCTACCGACGCTCCTCTCCGCTCCACGCCGTTGCTAGGGAGAGGAGGACTGCGGACGCCGCCGCCGCCGCCGGCGGTGGAAGGTTTGGGGTCGCTTATAAAGTGCATTCGCACTTAAAAGGTTCGCAAAGACGCAGTCGCTCGGTTGCAATATCTTAGCTGCTTCGGGGATTGCCCCGCTCGATTTCGCAATCGTGCAACTGCAACGACCAACACGTCACAGACACCAAGCACACAGGCCGCGGCATGCGCGCTGCGTCGGCCCGCTCCGTGCACAACGTTCAATGGGGCTGGTCCCAAACCGTGACACAAAAGCTAAAATATAATGTCTACTCCTCGTGATTCACTCTGGCAGGAGAAAACACTGAAAAGCAGCTTGAACGACACGGAAAGACAAACACGCCGCAAAACCACCGTAGCTGCTCACGGCACTCCGCAAGCGATTGCCGCCGCCGATGATGATGATAATGATAATGATTGCTATGGTTTCTCCTTTGTAGCGGGGTGATGACGTGTCATTTTTCCAAAAAGGGAGTAATATACCTATGTTTTATACTCTTGATTTAATACTAGCTCTGCTTAGGGCAGGCACAAAAAAACTCATTAGGCACAAAATACTTTTTTTTTTGCTGTTACAGGTGGTAACTGTCCTAGGCAATATTCCCCTCTCTGCTTTTCATCCACCAGCATTCTAATCTTCTTTTCGGTGCATCGTCAGCCTTGAAGTTAACTTCTTCTGTGCTACCCTTAAATCCTATGGGTTCTTGAAGCCGAATATTTCCCTCATCTAGATTTGGATGAATACCCTCGCATTCTAACAGTATGTGCAGCATAGTTTCTGTTTCTTTTCCGCAGACCACGCATACCCCATCATTTTGTGAATACTTCCCCACAAAGCTCTTAGTTCGCAAGCAACCTGCTCTAGCCTCAAAAAGCAAAGCACTGCCTGGGAATTATCGTGGAAATTTTTTTTCTGATGTCCAATTTCTCCGCCCTGTACATCTCCGACGATGGTTTAGCTTCCATTTTTTCTCTCCATTTATCCGTTTCTATCTGCCTTGCCTCTGTTTTGGTTACCTTGGCTGTTTTGGATTCGACATTGTTCTTTCTGTATTTCATCGTTAGCCTTCTAGAGTTCCTCAACTACTGCGTGTCCACGCTTTTCAGGTATAGGTACCTAAACACCTCAGCTGCCCACCTACGTTGATCCATTGCCCTCAACCTCCGTTCAAAACATATTTTGCTCTGCCCTTCTCGAACTTCAAGCGACGCCCAGCCCATATCTCCCTGCACTGCTTCGTTAGTTGTTTTTCCATGCGCGCCTAAGCCCAAACGGCCTACCGTTCTCTGGTTCACTTCAAGGCCTGCTTGAGCGTCAGTTTTTAAGCAGAGTACTGCATTGGAAAATGTACACAAGTGTACACGCGCGGCACCTAGGGGGCAAAAACTGAACTTTGCTGAAAATTTACTGAATATCAAAATTTACTGAAAGAAAGCTCGATTTCTAAATTAGCAAAAAATTAGCAGTGGCTTAGCTCGGCTATGCCAGGATATACGTAGCGTGAGTTAAGGTTCACCTGGTTACTCTTAGCTTTCCTGGTTGTCTAGGATAAGCTTGATTATCATGCTTACTGCTGCTTGCAATGACACACACATGGTATACGCATTATGTGACACATGCATATTTATCAAGCGACTCCGGAGCAGTGTCACCAATCGCCCCAGAGCTAAGCTGGTTCCACAGGCGCACGCCGGTGTTGCTGCGACGCGCGAGCCATTGGTTCCACAACCGGCCACCCCTCGCATGATCATCAAGTGGACCGGGCCGTCACGTGCCGCGCTTGCGCAGCACGGGTCACCAGGAGCCACGTGAAACTGCTCGATTTCGGCCAGTGTATAGCTCACGCTACAACCTAACTTAAAGGTGATGTGCCACTAAATTTGTTGCTTGTGCATTCTTTGTTGCAAACGTTTTATATTTCTTTAGAAAACAAAATACATGCTCTCACATGCACATATTCTGAGACAGAGAGATGACTTTATTTGATGCCCGAGATGGGTTCTGAAGGGCAGACGACTTGGACGGTCTCCCTCCCTCATCCGTCAGCCAGGATTCCTTGGATCTCGCGGCGGCTTCGGCCATCCGGACTGCTGTCAGTTGTGCCTCCGGTGTGGAGCTGAGCAGAACAGTCTCCCATTGTTCCGCAGTCATAATTTTGTAGCTTCTAAGTGTATCTACATCGGATTTGCCATTATAGCCATTCGTATTTTTTTGGAGCTTGTGGCAGGACCATATCATGTGGTGTAGGTCGGCTCTGCTGTTGCAGAGCCGTTTGAGTAAAGGTCTGGGTAGCAGCGGTTGAGGGAAACAGGGCTCGGAAAAGTGTTCGTCTGCAACCGTCGCCACGTGACTGCCTCTTTCCTGGAAGGCCGTGTCTAGAGTGCCGTCAGACGGTACTATATGCACTCCGCTATATCGACGTCCACTGGCGTTTTGTAACAAAACTGCCTCGTTTGGCACTACATCGCCGTAGATAACGTAAAGCTAGGCAATGTAACCTACACATAACATTACCTAACGCTTTAAAACACCAAAAGTAACCTAAGTCATAGAAATTATAGTTCAATTTAAAGATGAAAATGAAATAAAAAGAACCTAGGCAAGAGCCGGTCTCGAACCAGCCGTCGTTGGAATCAGGAAGCTAAGACGGATCCTCTACCGTACAACGACAGACGGCTCGGACAGTGCTAGCCTAGTCTTAAATATTCTAATGTCGTTGAACGCGCACTCTATAGCCATGCCTGCAGCGAGCAGCTGGAGTGCCGTCGGACGGCACTCTAGACACTGCGTTTCTAGAATACCCGCAGCAACTCTCGGGTGTGCACTGCGTAGCCTAACATTTGCGTTTGGGGTGTACGGCGCGAATCGGTGCTGCTGCTTGGCGTTCGCTTCGGGACCGCGCACCACTGAATTCGCTTTCTGCCAGTGGAGAATGATGGGGGCGTCCCATACGACATGATCATGGTTCTTGGTATCCATAGTATATGGAAAACAAGAATGGCTGTTAATCATGCTGATGTGAATGCCGGACTGTGCACGAAAACTTCATTTGAAAGCGTTGTGTAGGCTCCAAATTAGGACCACATGTGATTTTTTACATCACAAGGACACGGGCGCCTTTTCTATTCTTTTCGCTGCAGACAGTGTTACACTACTGTTCTCCGGTTAAGCTCCCTGATCAGTAAAATATCCCGGGGTCACAAGTCTGGAGGTCCGAAGGTTCACAACAGAATAATTGAGACTTCTCACAGTTTGACAAAAAAAACGTGCATAGAGGAGGACGAAAAATGGAAAACACAAACACGAGCTCTCGTGTTTCCCTCCCGCTGTCCTCGTCTACGTACTTTTTTGTCAACATGTGCAGAATAACTAACTACCACAAGCTCCAAATTAGAGTCAGGAATAATTTAAGCTACCGACGGCGGCCTTTTTCGTGTGTTTTCAAAAAAGCATTTACGCAAATGCACCACATGCCGGATGCCATGGCAGCGGAGCAGTAATTTTAGACAGCCATCTCGGGGCCAGTTTCCACTCGCTTTACATTTCATTTCCACATAACATGTTGGTAAAACTCTATAATTTTCCCTGGCCCAATAATGTTGGGTGGAGAATTTTGTTGTCGTCCAAGTCGCAACCCCACCGACTTAGATTATTCTCAACTGACATCCGCCAATCCCAGTTTAGAGTCGTGTGAGTATTTTATCTCTGCGCGTGCATGCCTGCGTTTCCGTGAGATATACAACCGCTCAGCACCGTCGGTATCCGCGTAAAAGACGAGCTTGATAGGATAAATGCCAGGGACATTTTCACTCACTATTTTCGCGTCGCGTAGCTACCAGTGCACTGCCCTAGCCATTAAAACATGGCTTATGTAGTCTTGGTTTCGTTTCGTACCGGGACCTCGTGCGAAGTGCGGCGGAGGCGTCCCGCTACAGAGCAATACAGCGCGGTAGCATCTCTGATGCACGCAAAATACGGAAACTTCGTTGACGTCTTTGGGCACATTAAAGAACCACATTTGGGCAAATTTTACCATATTCTCTTCATGGTGGGACTTACTATTTCACAGCTTCTACGCTTTACACTGCTCAAGCAACATTTTATGGTACGCGTAGGCTGTTTGGCCCAAATGCCCGAACGTGCGCGTTTAAAACCACCTTTTATTTTTAAAGGCGACAAAGTAATACCTCTGTCACACGGCAAATCTAATGTCATGCAAAGGGAATGCCATAAGCTTTTAATGACATTCGGTTTGGCCGTGCGGTTCTACATAGCGAAACAAATGTCATTTCATAGTGATAGTGGGGACGATTAGCGAGCTCGGAAAGCCACAAAATTATATCTTAAGTGCATCTAGTAGGTTTTTATACGGAACAGTTTTTTAAAACATAACAACGGGTTATTCTTCAAAGTAAAAATAAGAAAATTCCCGGTTTAGGTGACATCACTAGACATCACAAGCCGAGACAATTCCGCAAAATATAATAGCAGCAATCCCGTAATAGCAGTAGCGCGCGCATTGGCGACAAGATTTTGTTTCTTGTTAGAACTTGTTTGTCTTTCTTTATTTGAAAAACAACATGAAGGAGAAAATATAAGTTTACTAACAGTTTTTATAAACAGTATTCCTTGGTTTAATGCTAATCTTTCTTTTCTACTGACACGCCACTGCTGTAAAGACTACTCATTTGGCTGCAGAATGAGCTACCAAACCTCAGTTAGCCGCTAAATGTCATTCGCCTCAGATTTCATTCGGTATTCTCGTACAGCGCCGAGCTAATGACATTTATAGCAAATGACATTTGCTCTAAATGACATTATATCTCCGTGTGACAAGTCTATAGTTATGATTGCGGGAGTCGTGCGGATGAACAAAAAATTAGCAGTGGCTTAGCTCGGCTATGCCAGGACATACGTGGCGTAAGCATAGGTTCAGCTGGTTTTTCTTTGCTTTTATGGTTGTCTAAGATTAGCTTTTTTACCATGCTTACTGCTGCTTCAATGACACACACAGATTACACGCATTACGTGACACATGTATCATGTTACACATGTGACACATGTATCAAGCGGCTCCGGCGCAGCGCCACCAACCGCCCCAGAGCTAAGCTGGTTCCACAGGGGCACGCCGGTGTTGCTGCGACGCACGAGCCATCGGTTCCACACCCAGCCAACCCTCGCATGATCATCAAGTGGACCGGGCCGCCACTTGCGGAATGGAGGTTGGCGAAGACGCCGGGCGCGTGGAGTGGGTGAGAGACGCCGGCCAGCGAGCAACGTTCTGTGCGCCGTGTGACGTCGACTGCTCCTCGCGCATGCGCAGCACGGCTCTCCATGAGCCACGCGAAACTGCTCAACCTCGGCCAGTGTAGCTCACGCTACGAAAAATTCCTTGCAATAAAATCGTTTTGACAAGGAGCTCGGAATGGTCGCACGGCCGCGTTCTCGTTGCTATTCCTCACACACCCCTGAGGTTTCTGTGAGTAAAAATGGAACAGGTCTAAAATGATCTGGTGTCGACATCAGTTTCAGTCTTTCTGTGCCATGCTGCACAGCGTGTACTGTGCTTTTGAGCTTCGTGAAGTTGAAAGATCAAGACCCTCGCTACCATGCATGCCTGGCTTTGCGTCTCCTTTCTCGGATGCCACTAACGCTTACGCGCAATTCTCCGATAGCCTTTGTTTTTTTTTTCTTGCTTGCAAAAAGCTTTACCACTTCACCATGAGCAGTCTCATAGTCTGCACCCAAATGCTCACATTCCACAGGACCTGCCATGGCGTCTTGAAGTCAATGCATGACGTACGCCACCAGTTGCGTTTGCTCTTTTTTAGTGCCGCTTGCGGTAAGCCGCCCTTATTTGTGCGTGTTTTCAGGGCTTCACACGGTTGTGCAGTTCCATGGCATGTTATCTTCGCCTTCTAAAGAATTCTACGTGTGGCAAATTGGAAGTGGTATGTCATGGTCACCCAGTATCCTGTGTAGTCTAGTTAGAATGTTATGTGACTGTTTGACCTTGTCTTAATATGGTGGCTTGGAGTCTTGTGAGTGTTGCGGAGGCTTGGGGGAGATTACTCTTTCTCTTGTATTGATCATTTAGTTGTGGTTCTGTCGGTACAGGTTCGAGGCTGCCATGATCGCTGGGCGGCAGCTTATAGGGTGAACTGATTAGCTTCTTTATTGCCGGCCGTGTTTTCCTGCCCACATATCCATTTCTTTGATATAGTCGCCTTGATGTTGTTTTGTTGCACCGTTGATCCGTTATAGTTTTGTGCCGAAGCGTTCGTGACAGGAACTTGTCGAGTATTTATATATGACTGCTTGGCGAGTCTCGATGCCTGTGAAAAAAACCTCGTCGATGGCTGTGATTTCAACGCAGATGGTTCCCACAGGGGAAGGCATTTTGTCTTTTCCGATTTTCGCTTCAAGTGGGCGTATGCTGTGTTTGTAACTGTAATATCTGTTACTGCCCCATCTCTGTTCGTCGTCACGTCGACAGTCGGTCTCCGCTTTGGGCTTACGCAAGTTTGGTCTGATGGGGAAAGGCAGCCGGTTGTGTAGCAACCCCGTTAATATGCAGCCACAGAGCGTGGTATGCCTTAATAGAAATAGAAGCGCTCCCGCTAACTTGGGCGATAGAAAGCCTGGAGATGCTTGTTGATAGCGCTGTAATCTCGATTTGACACTGATCAGAAACCGCTGGTAACGCTGTCCCTCATGAACATAAACGTTGATTTTTTTAATAGACACCCTATTGGGTTTCTATAAAGTCAATAAAAAGTCAACTAAAACTCATCTATTATAGACTGTGCTCGTTAGAAAGTCAACGGACTTTTTATTGCACAAACTTAGCCAGTATTTTATGGCCTTCAAGACACTGAGTTTTAATGCACTTCATATTGCGGTTCTAGGGAGTTAACCAAAGCTCCTATCGTAAAAACTCCAGCCAATATAAAATAAATGAACTTTGTATTGCAAAAATGACACAAGCGTTTATTGCCTTCAATATATTGAGTTTTAACAGATTCTGTATTGCCTTTTTAAGGAGTGAATAGAACTCCTAATTTGTGGACTTTTGTTATTAGACGGGCAATAAACTTGTTATTATGAACACGATGCAAGCAACTTATTGCCTGCATTGTGTTGAGTTTCAATAGACTCTGTATTGCGTTTCTATACCCCAACCACGGAGGTCTGGTAGCTTATCGATGCATATACGTGGGACGCTATTGCACCGCGTCCCCACTGCATGAACAAAGATCGCGCGATGTTCGTCCTGTCATTTCGTCTCTGGAGGACTAGGGAGCGGTGGCGCCTGAGGTGACGGATATGACCGCCGGACAGTGCGAGCCTTTAAAGAGCCCCGCCGTTAAAACTTGCAGAAAACCCGACTTACGGGCAACAGGATATTAGATGCAGAGCATCTGATCCACTCGCCTTGTCCCTCCGGCGTCGTCGTCGCCGTCGTCGTCGGCGTTGTCCACCCCTCCCCCATTCTCCTCGCCGCGCTAGCTGCGCTCTCCGCCACTCACCCCCTCTCCTCTCCGATAGCGAACACTCTCTCGCGAGGGGCATTGGATTGGATTGGATTGGCTTGGATTGGATTGGATTAAAGTGGATTATGTTGGATTGTGTTGCGTCATAGCCGCAGCACGTTGCGTCATAGCCGCAGCAGACGCGCTGGGGCCGGCGCATGTGCAGTACTCTCTCTTCCGCGGTTTCCTCTCCTTCGGGCGCGCTGCGCATATAACCGGTGTGCCGTTCTCCGGCGAAGCAACATCCACGCTTGGCTCAAACACCTAGAGTCCACGCCGCTTTACAAGTACGCCAACGTCGTCATCGACTGGGACCGGCTTACGCAGTCCCCTCAACGTTATGCGCTCTATAAAACGCGGTCCCTTCGCCGCTCCGCCTATGCGTCGCATCTAGACAGGGGTTCCCGCGAGGGGAGGTGGGAGTTTTTTACGACTATAATTAAGGAGAAATTCAGAGAGAGCTAATTGAGATAAATTTAATAAAAGCTCAGGCAGAAATATCTATTCAAACTTAGGTCATATGCAAGAGGATGTTATAACATAGGCAAAAATTTTTATAGAAATCTAATTGAGATAAATTTAAGAAACCATCAAAAACTTTATGCAAACCTGACTTACTCGCAAAAGGATATTACTACCATACTCAATAATTATTTTAAGAAAGCTGATTGAGCTAAATTTATTATAAACTCATCAAAAATTCTATTCAAACTTTATTCACACGCCACAGGATGTTGCGACTATACTAAATAAAAATGTTATAGAAAATTAATCGAGATACGTTTACTAAAAACCTCCTCAGAAACTCTATTCAAACCTGACTCCCACGCAACAAACTGCTACGACTATACTCAGTAAGATTTGTTAGAAAGCTTAGTGAAAATGTTTTATAAAAATCCCACAAGAATCTCATAAGAAACTACATTCAGAGCCGGTGAGGTCTATTGACTTGGCGCTGTAGACTTTTAATAAAACGTGGTGGTCAATTTGTAATGGAAACTCATTGAAATATTCTATACAATGTTAACAAAATGTTTATTGGATTCTTTTGGGCAATCTCTATAAAAGGTTTATTAAATCTCGGTAAACATTTTATGAGGGTTAGGACAGCCGCCAATTGATGTGATCTCCCTAGAACGCTAATATTCCGATAGAGGGTCATGCAATCTTGCTTTTCAGTTTCGTATGTCTAAGGAAAGCAGATTGTCACCGCCGATACTCTTTCTAGGCCTCCCTATACGGGGTGTGGGAAGCAGAACGCGAGCTATGAAAAAGGACCTGGGCAAGAGAAAAACCGAACCTCACAACCCATTCATCGCATAAATCACGTCGTTGTAAAGTGAGAACTTGTATCCCTTGCTTGTCGGCAAGACCAGACCTCTCAACGCGCGACAGGGTGCTTCTTCGTGGGTCTCATCCTGTGGTGACCCAGAGTTTTAAAGCGGAGTTCTATGTTCATTCAGTGATTGACGCTTGGGCACAGTGAAATGTCACGCAAAGGCCCGCAAATTGGTGTGTTGGCCCGGTCTCAGCGCTGTGTTGAGCGCTCAGTAAACATTTGACGAGTGTTCACGAGAATGCATGCTCGAAACGCAAAGGCCACGATGCCGTCATAGTCCCTCAGGTCGCCCTCTTTCTGACGTCAATGGCGGGGGCAGGCTCCGGCACAGTTCCCAAACAGTGTACCCTGGACTAAGGCGGCTTGAAATAACATTCTTTGCCTCCCTTCCTTCCTTGAAGTGTTATGCGGAACTCATCTTATTGTCTTTCACGAGCTCCGCGCCGATTATTGAACAAATTAAGAGCACCTCTGCTAGGCACGGGATTCCAGGACACGTCGAGACGGACAACGGTCCTCATTTGGCGTCGGCTGAATTCGCTGCATTCACGACCAGTTATTGCTTCCATCACTTCACGTCGAGCCCCAACTGCCCGCAATCAAATTGTTGAGTAGCGCACTTTAAGCGAACGTTGGAAAAATCGGCCGACTCTTGCCTGGCCCTACTAGCGTGATGGGACACCAGGTTCGTTGGGTACAAGCCCAGCCCAGCTTCTGGAACGCCCGCTCTTATGCTTTCAATTTGAAGGTGATCATGGGAGCATCGATTATCGGGCCTTTCAACTTATACACAGCGGCTGTTTTCAGAACTTTGGATATACAGGTAGCAGTGCCTTCTTCTCCTCTTTGGCTCTTGCATAATACAACCCTGATACAAGTCGTAACGTGGCGCTGCTGCTTGTTTATTTGCCACCCGAGCGATCACCTTCAAATTGATTCCGACTGTACATTCGAAAAAGCTGGTACCATCAAACGCGAATAATTTCAGGATCCTACATAAGAAATACGAGGCAGTTCGGAATAAATAAAGCCTGAATTCTACGACTGTCGTCTAGCCGTAACCGGGTTCCATCTCTCCAAACAATCCCAAATCCCATAATCCCGCTTAGAATTTCAAACATGTTTCACAAGCTAATACAGAAATAGTCCAGCATGGCGAACTGCTTTCATCATCTGAGGTAGCGAACAACCTTAACTCCTTTTAGCTGTGTATTCAAACTTGAAACTCCACCACCGCCTTGACTCGTAGCTACAAACTCTATAGATTCCAAGTTCCGGCAACGGTACTGAGTCCAGCCTTTGGTGACGCGCGTGGACACATTACAGAATTAAGCTGGAGAAAACCGTTGGGCGTTGGTCAACTACACCAAGCCGATCGGCGGGAATGACGCCGCTTATGACATTATCACGAATTCCTGCACTGCCGGGCAGTCAGAGGAAAGCATAGCCTCGCAGAGCCTTCTACTCTCAGCTTAACGCGGGCTGTTCGATTGCATGAAGGAAGACCTGGCACTAATGTGACAGAATATGTTATCAGAGCGAAACTGCTGCAGGTGACTTGCACATTGTTTTCAGGCGCGGCTGTCGTTCATTCTGATTCATTTTTTGTGTTGTAGCACTTCCTGAAAGGAAGAGATGCAGTGTTATCACTTATCCCCGTTTTTGCCAAGCACCGGAGTGCAAGGGCACTTGTTACGTCACTGGCGATAGTGTATAAAGTCGACTGTCAAAGAAACACACGAGCCTTTTCCATACGGACTACATCGACGTTGCATCAGTCGTTGGCTCGCATCATTGCTTCCCAAGGAACGGGCCCTGTATACAGGAAGGTAGATATACGAGAAAAAAACTCATACGCAAAAACAGGCAATTATAAAAACGATCAATTTACTCTACTGCACCACAGTACACCGCAACACACCGAACCAAAAAAAAAACACTACATAGCAACCACATAGCGATCTTCACAGAGTCTTGAGAACACTTTGCACAGACACTTCTTCTGGGACAGCCGTCAAGCAGTTTCGTTGCCTTCTTGAAAAGTGGCAGCGAAAGCCAAGTGCATAGTCGAGTCTATTTATTGGACAGACGGTTGTGCAGTCTTCGGAGAGGGGCGATAGCGTACGTCAAAGCGTTGTAAAACGAGTTCAGACTAACAAAAGGCCCGAGTAGCCTTTCCGGCGTCACAGGCATCGCCAATGGCTCGAGATTAGGCAGCATTACGCTTCCGCAAAAGATATCCCAAGCTGCATGCGACGCAATAACGTGTGCATCAGAGCGAAGGAGACTATGGCAAGGTTTGCGCTGCTCTTGGTGATACAGCAAAGTCGCTCATATCCAGAAGTTTCGTGCTCGATTCTGTGCAGATATTTTTTTAAATTCCAATTATGGGAGTTTTACGCGCCTAAGTTACACACGGGCTATGATATGCGCCGTAGTCTCCATGGAGAGCCCCGAATTAGTTTAAAAATCTGGTTATTTGAAAAACATTAATGAGACATGTTTCATTCGATAACACAAATATTTTCATTTCCAGCCGTTCTGCAGTCGCAGCTACTACGTACGCACGCCCGTCAGTACTCACATGTGAACAATACATGTAAACTCGTATGCATGTATTATACATGACACACGTGGTGAATAAAGCTAGATGTCGTCGCAATGGGTTAATATATTGCAAAACAAGCTTACAAACTTTTTCATATGCGGCTGTCTACTTGCGTGCACCGCAGTGAAAAAAAAATTGAGTCTTACCAGGGGAGGTGTCGAGTCCATCCGGTTGGAAAATGGACGTGCCGGCCTTGGGAGGCTCCTGAAGGTTGAATTCGGATGTAGTTTTTACCATGCTTCCTCGCACCTATGTCTCTACGATGACGCCAGATACAACATTCGGGAATTCCTACGCGCTGTCGCAATTGCTGCCCCGTGGCGACGGCCACTGGTGAAGTCCTCAGCTGTCCGCGGCTTGCATATTAGTTTAGCAGCATTGGGAACTTAACGAGTAGCGGGGAAATCCACCGGGGGCTATACAGCTGCAGTGCTTTGAGCTCCAGTGCTATCCTGTCGCACGCACACAAATGTTAGCAAGGCCACTGTGTGCGCTCTCGAGCACACGTGCCACAACTGCTACATTCAAGCACTCGCCACGAGACGCCAGCACCGGATGTCGACGCATAGGCGCGCCTACTTGTATTTGCAGAGTAAAGGTACAGAGTACCAAGGTCGTTGATTTAAATAATGTCCATGCCATCCGACGGCCTCGAATCTGTTGTTTGCACTTAATTTATTTATCGGCATGCGAGGCGGAAGAAAAAAATTTAGTGCACTTCCACTCTGTGAAGAAGGATGCAAAGCAGCACGCCCTCCACGGAGTGCACGAAACAAAGCAAGTTTGTTTGTAATTTACGACTGAGCATACTTCGTAGCCAAAAACATGAATGAAATTGGGAAAAGACCCGAGCTTTATGCTAGTGGACAACCGTAGAGCTGTGTCTTTCCTCCCGCGTCGTAGGCATCTTACTGTTTGCGTAACGCGCCAACCCAATTCGCTCTACCACAGATGACACCGGATCGGTCGCATTGGGCTGTTTGACTGCCACGTTGAACCTCACGCCAATACAACGGACACGTCATCAATAAAGGTATGAAACCTACATCTGCGTGTGCCCGCCGCCTCCTACCCCCTACCGCCCTCCTCTCCCAACCCATGCACGCATAAACCGGCAACCGGTCATGCGCGGGTGCTTAGAAGTGAAAGATACTGTCGAACATGTCGCTCTGAAAGCCATTTAACTTGAATGAGTGATATTGGCCCACGTCGGCGTTCCGAGCAAGCCAGTTGTTGTTCATCCGGGAGGGATTCGCAACTACACGACAAGCTGGAACTTGAGGCGGCAACGAGGGCGGCAGCGGCTTTCCATGGTTTTCGCGCCCATTCACGCTTCTGTTCGGGCTGACGCTTCTCAAATTTCTGCTTTTCTTCCTCGAAACGAGCGACATGCGTCCGTCCCATAGCGAGTCAACACCTCGATGGCTTCGACCTCTATACTGGTGGACACACACGTTGATGTCCCTTTCGCTGCCCAGTCGTAGGCATCTCATTGTCTGTGCAGCACACCAACCCCAATCCAAACCGCTCGATTGCGGAGGACAGTTGACTTGGCGCATTGAGCCATGAGACTGCACGTTTAAATTTCCCACCACCAGAACGGGTATGTCATCGGTAGCGGCGCTAAGCCCGGCTGTGCCTGAATGCCCTCTCCCTTCGCCCCCAACCAGCCAAACCGGCAACGGGTGATAGGCGCCCACTCAGGCGTGAAATACACGGTCGAATGGAGAGAGAAAGACTTTATATGCAACCAGACTAACATTTATTATTATTCTTCCGCCATAAGAACTATGACCAGTTGGTCAACGAGGGCCGCCGACGAGAGAATGTTGCTCGGAATGGCTTTCAAGCTAAACAAGAATGTGCTTACGCCGTCGTTTCAACGGGGCAAGTTGCTTTCAACCGGCAAGGACCCGCAACTAGCGGGCGATCGGGAATATGAGGCGGCATCGGCCGCGGCTTCATCTGGCGGCGGCGGTGGCATTCGGTATTTTACACCCATTCGCGCTGGTGTTGATGCTCCCCAATCATCTGATAATAGCGCTACGGCTGCTGTCAGCCGACTGCGCAACTTGAAACTTTTGAAAGAGGCATCAGTGGTGGCGAGGGGAATAATCGTTAGGATAACCATTGTAAAAGACGGATCGGCGGTGGGGAGGAGGAGCCCCGGAGCGGCGCCGAGTAAATATGCTTCACCGGAATGAAAACGTGGTCAGCGTGCGCGCGATTTGAAAGGGCTTTGCGTAAAATGCGTGATATCCGTCAGCGTGGCGTAGCAGTTATTTTGTCGGGGGCGCTATACGCGTCCAAAAAAGAACGGCCACCCATGGTTCAAAATATTCCAGTAAGCTCTCACCCGCCGCGCGTGGCTCGGTGTGATAAGGCGTTGCGACTGCGGATACGTCTAGTTGTCACGAGTTGTTTGTTCCCGCACTGGGCGGCATATACTGATTAGCCGAAAAAGCACGAACTACGCCCATGTGTACAGAAATTTTGGGTACTTACGCCGCCGTAAAAGATCCCCGCTGGTCAAAGATAGTAATTCCGGAGCCGCTCTCACTAACGTTGCGCGCTGAGAACGATCGCTTCGATTGACGTCGGCGGACTTATGTAGCCGTAAAAGCAATAACTCAATCATGTCGTACGAAATTTTTGCGTTTACACGATATAAAGATCCCCGTGGACAAATTAATAGGTAAGTCCACACGGCGCGCCTCATCGCCTGCGTTGCGTCGGCGCGTTAAACCCTACAATCAATCAATCAATCAATCAATCAGTAATTTTCTCGTTTTCACGATATAATATATCGGCGTGGCATGTAAGTAGTGTAAGTAGCATGGGCGGAACAAGGATCGAGAGGCGGGAAGCCCATACAGTGCCGTGCTCCAGAAATTTCAGGGGTTGCCGAAACACCCCCCGCCCCTGGCTACGGCCCGGTCTGCGATGGCTAGTTTATATTGTATATTTCCACCAACATTAACTTAGCACAGCATCGCCTCGACAAAAATAAACAATTCCTAAGCACTAAAAACCGGGTACCGTCATGAATCTGACATTAGGCACCAGCAGGTACAATAAATGATGGATTAGGATGTTCCTGCTCCCTTAGGTAGTGCTTATATTTTAAATAGGCTTTATACAGTCTCCATTAGAAAATAGGCATTTGTAGTACCATTACCACCTCAATAAGCATTGAAGTTGTAGTCTCTACTCATAAGGCTTACACCTTAAGAGGTCGACCTCAACCTCGAATGGACCTCAACCTGATCGCGTGTGTGAAGTTGAAGTGAGGTGAAAGACTGTACCTTGCTCAGTAAGTGCGGTCGAGGTTTTCGACCTCAACCTCAGCGACGAGTTCGAACTTAAGTGATAATAGGGCTGGAATTGAGGTTGAAGGCAGGTCAGGTATCAAGGAACTGGCTTTTTCGCGCAGACATCGTCTTCCTATATTTTGTGATTCAGTACGATGTACGCAGAGCGAAAATTTACCCTCAGTGAAACAACTTCGTACCTACGCGTCACGGCTGAAGCACAATAAAAAAGAAGAGAGTTGGGATATTCTCGAACAGTTCTAGCCTTTCAGAGCGACAATTTTCCAGAGCTTTCTCTCCCGTCCTCGGGAGTTTAGTTACATTTTCCACAGCTATGAGCACGGGCTGTATTTGATGGAGAGTCTGCGTGAACGTATCGGCTGAGAATAGAGGAAGCGGGACTCGGCTTCGGAAGGAGGGGGTATGATTAGAAGGACACCTTCTTTAGCGTGTACTACGTCTAAAAAGTTTGAATTCTTTGTGCGGTGTATACACACTCGCTTATATTACACAGGTGATCTAAGCTGTCGCTGTGGTTTTTGTTCTCTTCATGTGGTTTGAAAGGGGAATTAACCTTGCATCTTTTCAAATGATGTGCCAAACCACAGCACTTTAGTCAAGCGCACACCTCTCGGGTCTGCATCAGAAGCTTCGTAAGGTTTAGCTACCAAGCTTTCATTAACAATTCACACGAAACTATCAAATTGAAGCACTAAAGCCACATGAATACGATTCTCATTCTTATTGCAGTGCCGTATGCCAAATTTAAATCGTAAAAGGAGGGGCGGTTCCCCTCCGCTTTCTATAAAGGAAGGAGAGGCAAGAGGCAGTACGTGAAGAAAAAAGGAAGTAAAGTGCACAAAAGAACCCATTTTAAAACTCCGGAAGCAGCATGTGTGCTGTGCATTACCTTTGAATTGTTTTTTATTGCTATTATTATTCAAGGGCATTGTGAAATGGTTCGTCGTGGTGAAAACAGGCACCGAAGTAGCCGATGTTTTGTGCAGCGCGCTAGTGGCAGGAAAAATGTTTATCGGCAGTCGTTATTTCGAGATAGTCAGTAGCCTCGGCAGCCCCTCCTCCTCTCCGACGGATCCATAAATTCCGGAGTTAGTGTAGAGGGAACGCCGGCCATGGTAACCCCTGGGATGGGGCTCTCCGAAAGCGTATTCCCAATCCATATACCATAGGGACGCGTGCCTGCTTGGGCCCCGTTTGACGACAGAGGCCTACCGGAAGCAGACAAAAATCACCCTGACTGAAATAATAACAAGGAAAACCAACCCAGAACTGGCAGTACAACCGCAAATAAAAAAGAAACACCCATACACTTATGGCTGCTGCCTTCGCTCAGATAGCTATGGTACAATTGAAGTCGACCTAAAAGAGACAAAACCAGCCACACAATACAAAAATCAGACCCAAACCCGCCTAACCGGAGATAAAGTAATGGTAACGTTCAAAAACATTCAAGAAAAGTAGCTGAAACCGGCAGACGAGGACCAAAGCACTCAAAAGGAGAAAACACGAGCTGGAGCTGACCTGAATGGAACAAAAACGTGCGTAATTTTGCTTATAACGCACAAATAAGCCAAAATAGATATCACACGTGATAGAAATATGTGTTTCAAGTAAAATAAACAATTCAAAGAAAGACATCGGCGCTTGTGGGGTTCGAACCCGGTTATTGCCATTGCTAGCGTGATACGGAGCCTCTTTTACACATCTTTTTTATAGTATTTATTGCACTACAATTCAAAGTAGGAAGTCACCATTTGATCGTGTAGATAGAATACAAGCGCGTGGATATGTGTCAAAACGTGTCGATACATGGCGCCACTCGTCGTGGGCCCCTACGGGCATGGAGTGCCTGCAGGATATAGATAATTGTGAGGGCCGGGGCTTGTAGTCGTCTAGATAATTTGGGTGGCAGAGCTAGTAGTTCGATTTAACCGGCGGAGCAACGAAGACCAGCCAAATCTCGCCTTTCTTTGCGGCTGTTTCTCCAGCTTCTCGGGTGGCTTCCAATAGTGCGTCTTTACACTGAGGAACTCAGTGTGTGATGCGGTCCGTGTAAACGGTGTAACACAATTCCCGTATCTCCTCTTCGGTGGTTGTTATGTTAGCCACTGCTACTTTAAACAGCAACGGCGAAACGATGGATCCCTGGGGAGTACGGCACAGTGGAAGTTGTGTATAGGGCAGCGTCAATATCGGAGAGTCGCTATCCTCAGTGTCAAGAAGGCGCGTACGTGGTTCTAGACGCGATCCTCTGGTCGTATACATTTTAGTCCCTTGTGAATAGCCGCGAGCATAACTTTCGCTGAACCAAGGGCAAAAGGCTGTCGCGTGCCTTATTCTGGGCACTCCAAAATATCATGATGTAGGCTCCAGATTGGTATCATTTGTGGATAGTTCTGCCTTAAAGCCGTACTTATTGGGTGAAAGAGCTTTCGTATTTTCCACAGAACAATTTAGTCTCGCTCAGATTGTACGCGTTAATAATTTGGCAATAATAGGAGGTTAGGGAGATGCGTGTTACACGTTTCATACTGTGGCTTGGCCAGCTATGGTATGAATGTAACGGCGGCGTGTCGAAAGTCTTCACGGATTGCGCTTCCTTTTACAATGATAAATGAGTAGCCGAACTAGGTAGGCTATTGAGGCGTTATCTGGGTTCCGTAACATCTGGTTCGCAACCTTGCCTTTACCCGGAGGCTCAACTTGTGCGTACTTCATGACATTCCTCCCGCACTTCTGTCTTACACATATCTTGGTCGTGAGTAGGATTGGGAGAGCCGGCACAATCTGGTAGCAGGATATGGGCTGCGTGCGGCAAGTACGCAGTATTCAGCTTTTTCAGCAGGGCGCTAGTCGTGTTCGCCGCCTCAGGCATCGGGCAAGTGATTCTGTTTGGCTGTTCTGTTTTCGAGTGAGCAGCGCCAACCTAGCGCCTGAGCGACCATGTGGGTTTTATTCGTAGCGCTCCTCCAGGCCTGGATCGCTCATACGCCGGTGGATACACGGTGACGCAGTCGCCATTAAAAGTTTTTTGTATAAAATCAGAGCCTATGAAAAACTTAAAATAATAATAAACTTAAAATAATAAACTTTTTAAAAAACTGCTTCTCATGGCTATTGATCATATAAAGCGACGCTTTCTCTGCCTCAGTAATAGCGTCCAGCGCACGACTGCACTGCAGGGAAGCCAACTTCACCCAGTCGTCTCAAGGGAGAAACGCTTCCCGTGGTCTGAGTCTAACCTGGGTCCCTCGCGTTATGAAGCCAACGTCTATCTGACTGCCCCATTCCGACACGGTCAGCACGGAGCGAACTACACGCTCAATGTGCAGACGCTACCGAAACCAACGAAGCAGAACCGATCCTACATAGACCTGGCGTTTGCAAACAGGCTGTACCGCGTCAGGATGACAGAACCTCTAACCGTCTACCACAACAATCGCAAGTTCCTACTATGCGAGTGTAAAGGCGTCGATGCATGCGAACGTGTAAGTGATGGAAACTTCTCGATTTCACAATGGCAATCTCTTTAATACGTGTCTTCATTCAACTTAACGATTAAGTATTACCCTCAGCGATCATCACCACAATAAATTCATTCTTGCTGTGACTTTGCCACTTAGCCATTTGAACCGCAAGCAAGAAAGCTTCGCTCTGCGACCACCGTCGTCGTTAGACGGGGAGAGTCGTCGACCTTTCATTTCACGGCAATTCGGCTAAATTGTACCCGCTCCTGTCGTTCACCTTACACCGCATCTCTCCCAACATCTGCAGCAAGGTCACTGTTTCACCCGTCCGTTGTCATTTGCATCCCGCTTATAATCAAGGCCTGTCGACAAGCTCGTATTGCTTACCTACCCTAAGTCTAGCTCTCCTGGTCAGACGCGCAATATGCCAGTGCCTCTCCCTACCCTACCAGAACTTCACAAGCACTCATATTTGCTGACTCAAGCAGCAGCCTTCTCTCCACACTCACCGTTAAGACATCCAAAACCGACGCCTGCAAAGCGGCTGCCATTGCCCTGTTCTCCAACACCGACTACCGAGTTCGTCACTATCCTGACCGACTGGCAACCAGTATGTCATCACTATCAAACGGGGCGCATCTCAACCGTTGCCCTCAAAATTACCACCCGATGTCTCGTCAGCCCCACCGTCCACATCCTGTGCATTAGGGGTCACGAGCCCATCCCAGGGAATGAGACCTGTCTTCTTCACGCCTCTGCCCGCGCACTCATACGCCGATATCCTTAAGGGGAGCACAGCGCGTTTTCTCTCTATACATTCTAGGTACAACGACATTATGCCTCGTAATAGACCTTAACAACACTCCCCAGCCCTCCCTCATCTCGAGTAACACAATAATGCAGAAACGACGTTTCGCCAAATCCAGACATTTACGTTTTCCTCATAAAACTTGACTCCACGGCAGCTTCCACTCTCCTCAACGCACAAGTTCTGGCCATCTCCCTGCCCACTATACGATATGGTGTGAAAGTGATCCCAAATTTAAAATTTGGCTCCTCTTCCAAACCCTTCCCATGAGCTGTAAGAGGGCCAGCTGGCCCTCTCCAACTGACACCGAGAGACCTGATGTTCGGAGCGGCGTTTATGCAACGCTCTAGCCGAGAGAACGCCCAAAGCAAGACGATGGGGATATGTACACAGATGATGAAGGAGAGAGATATATAAAACATTTATTATCATGTCCAGCAGTAGTGGGGTGGGGAAAGAAGGGATGGGGCGGCGAGGTATGTGGTGGACCTCCCCGCTACAGCCGCCTACTCACTGCGCATCTCGGTAGAGACGGCATTTTCGGCCGTTGCCGCGCGAGGATGTCCATCACCTGCCGGACCGTGCCGCGTTGATGGCCGATGTCGTCGCTTCTTATGGCGAGTGCCATGCTAGGTGGCATTGGGTCTTGGGTGTCTTCTGGGGGCCTGCAGTCCCATAAAATATGTGGCGTTGTAGCTCCTGGCTGCGTTGCAGTGTTGACAAGTGGTCGGTCGGGTAAACCGTGGGGCAGATGTGCTTGGCGAATACGGGGGTCCATAATCGCTTCCGTTTGGAGTTGACGGAGTATCGTCGACTCTGCTCGTGGGAGGTCGGGGTGCGGCGGTGGGTACTTTCGGTCTGGTGTCGCGGTACCAGGCTAGAATCTCACCGTATGTGAGGAGCGGCGTGTGTTTGGGGAGGGGCTGTTGGACGGAACGTGCGGGGTCGTGTACGGCTGCGCGACTGGTGAGCGCGCGTGCCGTAGCGTCCGCCTCCGCATTCCTGGTTAACAGTTCCGCCGTTCGGTAGGTCGGTGTGGGCCGGGAACCATGTGAAGTCGGGCGAGTTTTGCGGGTGCCCGGGAGGGGGTGCAGATCCGTAGGGTGGCGGGGGGATAACTGGTTGGTGGCGAAACGGAGGATCGCTAAGCGAGAGTCGCTGAGGATCGTGGGCACGGAAGTTGGGTGAGGGCAGAGCGATAGCGAACTCCTCGGCCAGAGTCGTGTTGTGTTGTACGTATGCTTGCGGCTGTCTTGAGGGCTCCCGTGGCAGCTGATATGACGGCGACCAGCGTAAGCATCGGGTCTGCCGGGGTTATGGTGCGGCGTCGACGTAGTAAGCGCTTTGTGTTTGTGCGTACATCTTGGTTAGGGCCTTCGCGCGGGCCAGGCGACGTTCGGGGTTGGCGTCGGGGTGCATGTGTTTGGGCCATGCGGGGGGATCCTGAGCCGTCGGCTGAAGACTAGTGGCAGTGGGCCGGTGGGTGTAGGGCCGATGTGGCCGGGGGGGTTGTAACCGATGCGGGCCCAGGATTGCGCGGCCTGTCCTTTGTCTGGGTGAAGTCTTACGAACTGTGTGGTTCGCTGGGCTTCGGCGATCTCGGCGAGCGTGTTGTGAACGCCCTAGGTCGAGGAGTTTCTCCGTGTTGGTATACGTGTAGAGACCGAGCGCTGTCTTGTATACTTTCCTTATCAGGGCGTCTATTTTCTGACGCTCCGCCGGCTTCCAATTGTGGTATGCCGCCACGTATGCGACGTGACTAACGGCGAAAGACTGAACTAGCCGGAGGAGGCTGGGTCTCTCTCATGCCGGCATATCGTGTGGCTACCTTGCGGATGAGTTGCATGGCCGTGGTGATTTTGGCGTTGAGGCGCTGTAACGTGTTGTCCGTTGTGGCGGAGTGCGTCAATGTACATGCCGAGTACCCGTATGGACTTGACTTGCGGGATAGGGGGTGCCGTCCTTCGTCTTCAGCTTGATGTTAGGGGTGGCTTCACGATTGTTGCGCGTACCAGGGGGTGGGAGGATGAGCAGTTCGGACTTTGCCGGGGAGCACCGGAGTCCCGTACCTTGGAGTTTGCTCTTCCACGGTGTCAATAGCTTGCTGCAGGGCGGTTTCGATTTGGTCCGTCGCTGCCACCGGCCTTCCATATGGTGATATCATCCACGTAAATGGTGTGTGTGACGTCTGGGAGGCTGCCCAGTCTGCGGGCAACTCCTATCATGACTAGGTTAAACAATAGGGGGGATATCACTGATCCTTGGGTGTGCCGGTGCTACCCAGGGTCTTCTCTGGGAGCTCGATGTCGCCGGCCACGATTTGTGTCGTGCGGTTAGCGAGGAAGTTCTTTGACATACGCAAAAGTGCGATGTCCTCATGTTGAGGTGCGAGACCTGCGCGAGGATTGCTGAGTGGTGCACCTTATCAAGGCGCTCTGAAGATCCAGGCCCGAGTAGAGCGTAGTTGTCGAGGGATCCGGCGGGGGGGTTCAGGATCTCGTGTTGAATGAGGAGCGTGCGTCTTGTGTGCTGAGCTTAGTCCGAAAGCCCAGCAGAGTGTCGGGTACAGGTCGGCTTCTTCGAGGTACGTCCTGCCAGCGATTGAGGAGAACGTGCTCCAGCAGCTTACCGAGGCAGGATGTAAGGGAAATCGGTCGGAGGTGATCGATGTGTGGAGGCTTGCCCGGTTTGGGGATGAGCGTTGTGCGCGCTTTCTTCCATTGGTGGGGGTAGCTTGCCGATTGCCAGCACTTCTTGTAGTAGGGCTGTGAGCGCCGAGTTGCAACGTCGGTCATGTTTCGCACGGGCTTTGTTGGCGACTTCATCCTGTCAGCTGCCGATCTGCAGTTGAGCGTTCTGGAGTGCCGCCCGCACCTCCCATTCCTCGATGTCCGCGTCGAGGCCCGGGTTAAGTGCCCCCACGTAGTCCGGAAGGGGGTCTGGGGGGTGGCTGGGAGATATTTGTCGTCGAGGCGTTGACGGACCACTGAGTCGCCGAGCTCACGCAGCGCTTGTGGAGGGTGCGGGCCAGGACTGCCGTTGCGTGCTCTTGGTCTTGCTCTCATCGAGGAGATGTGGAGTAATTGCCATGTGCGGCTTTTTGTTGCATCTGGCCATCGGCGTCTTGGCGAATGGCGTGCCAATGTTGGCGGCAGAGGGTTGCACTGTGAGCCTCTATCTCGCGGTTGAGCTGCGCCAGGCGTTTTCGGATGCTTCGGTTGTGTCTTTGGCGTTTCCAGCGGGCTCGTATAGATGCTCTGGCTTCTGTGAGATGAGCGAGGCGGCTGTCGGCGAGCGGGGCGTCTGCGTCTATGGGGATCAGTGCAGTGGCCTCGTGGGTGGCAGAATGCAGAGCGCGTGTCCAGTCGTCAATGTCCTCTATGGTAGGCGGAAGGCTGGCATCGAGGTGGCGGCGATATTGCTGCCAGTCCGTGAGTTGTTGCGCTCTCGGGGTTGGTAGAAGGGCGCTGCCGTATGAGCTAGTGTTGTTGGTTATGTACAGATGAAGACGAAGTGCGAGTATTGTTTTTCACAGAGTGCTCTTGGTAAACACCGCTGGCAGTGTGGTAAAGAACGCTGTCTTGACCAAGGTGGCTGATTCGCCCACACTATCTCGTGACTAATAAAGTTTCTGCCTAGCTGTATGCCGCTGTTATGATTTGGCAGTTTCATGGTCAATTTCAGGCATGATAGTTCCACAAAACCAAGAACACGAACTGAGCAAGAAGTTGAAGAAGTAAACGATCCAGGGGGGGCGTTCGGCCATTTTGGAATGTTTGGGGTTGACTATCCGTTCCACTTATATTATCTACTGGGGAAACAGATCTGGAGTATGCAAAAATGGACAGATATGACTGTATTCGAGCTTTTCTTTCTGCTTCAGGTCGCTTGAATTGCTGAAGGTACTAACTAATGGGCAAGTGGGGTTTTAATCATAATGAACTTTCATTCCGGCCTCTTTCTTTCCGGAAATAAATTATTTTAGGTCCTTAACGAATTTCAACCAGTGATTTAGCCCTGGCCAATACCCCCTTGTGGGTGCGTGCCAAAAAGGTTGAGGGCGTCATTATCATCATCATCATCATTTCGCCAGTTCCTCGCACTGTGCAGGCATGGTACTCTTAACCCTGTAATCCCCAACGTCTCATATAAGATACGCTATCTTTCCGATATTTTTACTTCCACTTGGGCCTTTGGACCGCTAAGAAATACCCACCGTGTCATTTCTGATACTTCCTAAGCCTTTTTAGGTGGCCGCATGGAGTCCAAAATATAGTTTGAAAGACGTATTCCTCCACCGCCCGGTGTAGACCGCCCGGTGAGCCTACACCTACTGTTGTTATTAGGACCCAAAGAATGCAACTCTGCAACTGGGTTCATTGTGTGAGCTGTGACCTTCCCCTTTTCCCCTCATTCTTGCTTCCCCCAGGGCCTCATGACCTCTCGTTTAATAAAGTGTTTCACTCGCTCACCTACTTTCAATGGGTGTATGATACCCTTTTGTATTAGTTATTTGATATATTATATACGTACTTTATATGTAGGTATACATATACCTACATGTAACTGGGTATGCGCTATATTATATACCTTCATTATATGTGTATGTATATATATACTTATTCTTATGCGTTTATTATACATCATGTCGTTTTATAACCCTGGGAGAAAAAAATTTTATGCGCTTCTTTACTGTTTGAGTCACAAACTATCATGTAATAAAGTATTAGAATTGTGATCTATTGTTTCTATTGTCTTGGAATTACAGGGTTAAAGGCCTGCTTCTTTTCATTGTATACGTGACATCTTGTACGGTTCTACAGTCTTTCATTTGCTTGAAAGAAGCGTTCACTCACCCACCTCCCGTTGCTTTCTTCAGTGACTCGCGTAAAAGCGCTAGATTAGGGACCCCTTTGCCACTTCATGAGCTCATTGGCTGTTTTGTTAATTTTGTGCCTTTTACTCTTTCTTTTCAAGTCAAGCGTGCAAGGGTGCTATATTACATACTCTTAGTGATTTAGTTAGGTAATTTTTAGTACATCTTTTTGAGGTTTTTGAAGTGTTTTAGTTATTCACATCAGGGCACCGAAATAGGTGCATGTTCGCAATTACGCCACTTCATTTCCAGATTTGTTATATTTTCGTAGCTTCATGCAACGTTACATAATTGCCAGATTTGGCTGCAGATTACGAAAGTGTAGACCTTTTGTACTGTTCGGTTGTACTTTTTTTATTTTCCTATGTTATTTACAACGATCTGCCTATGCACTATGATACCGACTGAAGGCCTTCTTTTCTAATCCCAGTTTTGGTGCAGATACAAGGTCTTACACTGTTTGTGTTGCAGTAGTCGGAAAGAATGTTTCTGCTTTCAAAACTTTCCAGTATAAATAAAAGCACGGTTTAGCAACAGCCACTTTTGAATCGAGTGCCATCTATGAAGGTCACATTCCATTCGTCCCCGACAGAGAGGGAGGTGACACCTGTGCCAGCATTCCAACATATGTGAAATGCTTGTGCAATTTCCCGCCTGTTCCTGTTCTGTCGTTTGCAAGCTGTGCAGCGCAGCCGCATTGCTTCCAGTAAGCACACAGGTGCGGTGTTGGCGTGGCTTCTAATGTTGGTGTGTTCCCAGAGGCCCATAATAAAACAATTCACCACCTTTATCATGCGTATATTTCTCGCAACACAGATTATTTCGATAGAAAACATGGAATTTACACCTCACGGATTGATTTTCAAGCGAAGCTTCAGTGTCCTAACTGATGCTGTTGTACTCCAATACGCCCTGTCGGAAAGCCAACTTTCTCTGGCGATAATGATGCATGATCGTGGGTGATGTGAAAGAAAAAAAAATGGCTCCAGTTCACTGTGTGAAGGTGGGTCGAAAGCGAAGCTGTAAGCGACACCGACAACGATTGCCCATGCGACGTCACTTGAATTCACACACGTTACTTTACAAATAGCCAAACCGGAGATTCTGCCAGCCGTTACCTGGAATTCGCGGGGTCGGAGTCCCGAACGCCGGAGCGTCGGCCCCAGCCGGGCTAGAGCGGCGGACGCCGCCGCTGTAGCCCGGCCGTGCGTCTGAAAAAAGAAGACGGAGAGGAGCGTCTTTCGAGGGGAGATACAGCGGTACCTAGCCATCCTGGTGTGCTAGCTCGGGGCTACACCACCGCGCGACACAAGCGCGGACGGCGAAACAATTCGGCATGTCAGCTTAGTGATTCCCATAGTGATTCCCTGCACGGTGCCGGTGTTCGTGCAGCGACAAAGCTGAAGGAACTTTTATACTCACTGTTTATCAGAACCAGTTGCTCCTTTCACCTTTTGTAACACCTATTAAAACACAACGGGATTGGTATTCACCAATTTAAAAAACGGAGTCCCATTCGTGACAAGCAGTGCCCAAAAGGTAGCGTTTCTCTAGCAGACAGATGTCTGTGTGTGGTCTGTACATCTTTTTTTTTTCGTGTCCTGCACGCCAATCCTTAACGTATCTTTGCCGTGGGTCCACTTAATTCCGTCGGGTCCGGGTTACCAAGGAGGGGATGTCGAACAAGTTAATCAAGCCGTGCGAAGGAAGCGCGCAATAGACGCGAAACTGCGCCAAAACACGCCAAGAAAAATCATCGCGCAAGCACACGACAAATCCGATGGAATGTGTCCAGCCGTCATGCCCGCCGGGGTGAGCAGGCTCCGGCGCGCGGGGAACGCTGGGTTACAGCGCCGATTCGCCGCGCCATCTACACTGTACTCCGTGAGCGAGAGACAATAAGAGCCCGTCGGAGAGAGCAAAGTCGACGCTACTCTTTCTCTTACTCCGTGGTCGCCTGTAAAAAGCGCCCTCCCTCACCTCAGCCGCGGAATCAAAACCAGCGTCTGTCTCCGCGTCTCCATGTGTGCGTAGCTTAGTTGCGTGTTGTGTTGTCGCCAAGCAGGCAATATAGAAAAAAAAGTTTGCGTAGCTTAGTCGCTAAGACGACGGGCTCTCGTTCCACTTCTCTTCGGGCGCAGGCTCGATTCCTGGTGGTGCCAGTATTTTTATTCGGCCTGGTTGGGAGTTTCTTGTGGCGCACGCCACGACGAAACCGTTGGCTGGTAGGGGTAGAAAGCTTTGCTTTAGAACGCTTCCCGTTGCCGGAGTCGAACTTGGGTCCCTCGCATTATGAAGCCTGCGTCTATACGAATGCTCCATTTCGGCATGATCGAAGCGAACGCCAAGCGGCAGGTACCGATCCGCGCCGTACACCCCAAACCCAGAAGTCAGGCCTGCGCAGCTTGAAATAAAGCGTATAATGCTTTCACAAGCCTCTGCGTAAGCTGTTTAAGTGTCTTCCTGAATTTTACGTATTCCGCAGCAAGCAACCAAGCACTATCAGAAAAAAACATTTTGTGTTAAACGGTTATCTGGCATAAAGAGTTCTATCCCGTACTATTCGCAAATGGCTTAGTATGGACAAACAATGCATTTACAGCTATCGAAGATTGTTTTACTTTTATTAAGTTTTATTTTATTAGAAGAGAAAAACTGGGAAGGAGGTTTTCTGAAATCGGCAATAATGTCCGAAAAACGTGGACATCCTATATGGAAAGATCCCCGAATTCAGACACTTAATAATTGTTTACCGCAACTACATAGACAATTTGGCCCCAGGACCCTAGTTCGGTCTTTGCAATGCTGGGCATACTGCACTCGGAATCACTTTCGCTAAGAAGCGCATTGTAATCTTCAACATATCGCAATGCTTTTATGCTCAATGTCTTCCTGCAGCGTCCGAAAAAAATTTTTTTGCAGTGCGCAGCCAGAAGTGGCGAAGACCGGAGATGCCAAGCGGAACGCGTTCCGCTCCCCGCTAGCAGACGACGCTCGCTTTCCTAGCGCAACTCGCAACCGTAGCGCCGCGGTGGCGAGAGTCGCGGCCGGCCGCCTTCCCTCCACGGCCGCGGCGGGGAGATACGGAACTGAAACTAAAGCGTGGCAAACTGTTCGCATGGCGACGCAGTGAAACATCCCCCTCGCGAGGGGCACGATCAAATGCAGAGCATTTCCGGGGGCGCACGACGTTAAGTAGTTTGCGTTACGTTAATGTTGTTGCACTTGTGGTAACTGCTGACGAGAGAGCGCTCGTCAGCAGTAAAATTGGCAGCCTCGGCGCACGTTGAGTCCGAGAGAGGGGAGAGAGTGTCCTTGAAACGTGCCTGGACGCGCTATCGAATGTTGATCGCGCCGATAGCGAAACGTCTGAGCCGGGCATGTCGAGGCGAGCGATGCGGACAACTACGGACGCCAAGAACGGGTGACATCGTCAGTTAAAGAAATGCTCTGCATTTAAAATTGGCGCAGCTTGTACTGATGGTGCAAGGCTGGAGAAACAGCAGAGCTGGGGGTCGACCGAGTTTCTCCCCACACTGACAGCGGATCCCAGAAAAGAGGGAGCAGAAACAGCAACGTTCCTCGTACGGCGAGTGGCAACTCAAAGACTATCACCCTCCACTTTAATGGCCTCCAAGATGTCGCCTACCGAGTTTGGCCGCGGTGGACTGGGCCCGGTGCTGATGCAGGAGTTGGATGGCCTTCTCCGTCCGGTCGCATCTGCAAAACCATACACTCACCGCGGCCAAGCGCAATTACACGGTCACCGAATGCTAGTGTCTAGCAATCGTGTTTGCACTGAAAAAATTTTACATGCATCTCCACGATGCCTCTTTCACGATTCATGCAGACCACACGGCATTAACGTGGATGCAGTGTGTCCGCTTACGTCGCCTACCCACCCAGGGCTTCCCGTCTCAACAACCCTGCCCCGAAATTCCGAAGCTCAACCAACCTAAAACGTCACGTGTGCAACACGACGGCCTCCGGCTTGTGTTTTTAGTGGCTCTGGTGGCTTTCTTTTTAATGATTGTCGGGTTTAACGCGCCGACGCAGCGCAGGCGATCAGGCACGCCGTAGTGGAGGGCTCCGGATGAATTTTGCCCACCTGGGGATCTTTAACGTGCGCCGAAATCTCGTACACACGGGTGTTTTTGCTTTTCGCCTCTATCATAAAAGCGGCCTCCGCGGCCGGGAATCGAACCCCCGACCTCGAGCTCAGCAGGGCAAAGCCTTATCCACTGAGCCACCCTGGTGGGGGTGGCTTTCTTTGTAAAGTGGCTATCGAACGCGTTTATTGCTACAACTGAAAGAAAGCCGGCCAATGGCCGCTACACCGCTGTGATGATGTAATTCCAGCGGTCCAAGAACACCAACAACGGGAAAGAGAGAAAAAGGCTCTTGAGCAAGTCTCTAAGTTTACCTGATGGGCATAGAACAGTAGTTTTTGTCGCAAATACTTTGCAACCGCCTAATCGAAGTACTTAATATATCGGTTGACTTCGTTCTGCAAGCATTTGAGATTTCTAAAAACGTTAAAAACGTGTTTCAAGGCCCCTTTAAAAGCCGCGCAACCTTAAAAGCTGCTGAGATTAAATACTCTTTGTAAGTACTTTCCAAAACTCAAACTACTGTATAACTACACCTTTTTTTCGGTGGGGCGTATTTTCAGTAGGAGTCTGTCCAAGCCAACGAGAGTTAATTTGAAGTAAGAGCGTGGACGCTTGTAGAAGATTCTTAGCGATATGCGAGAAATTGTGGTTGGCGATGTGCTGCTGGACGCAGTTCATTAATTCAACGTGCAAAATAAAACTATTTAAATCGGCTACGTCAACAGTGAACTCAAAATAAACCTTCGGACTGTCTTCGGTGCTTGTCCTCTTCTCTTCGTTTCGTCCGGTCACCTTTGCGCTGTAAAGGCACTAATACTTAGTTCACGTTTACTTGCTTAGAAAAGAAGAAAACAGTGCACTAAGACGAGCGTCATGCTCTTGGCCCCGCTTGATGAAAAAAGTCCCGAAAACCAAGTAAGCCCTACAGCAATACGTGGTTTCTTCCTAGTTGACTCATGATCTTGGAAAACAACGCTTACGGCGCCGTTAAACGAGGACAGAGACAGCATGGTTATAGACGTGCGCTCGTACTCTTACCCTGCTGTCTTCGTCCTATGTTAATTACGCAGTAAGTGTTCTTTAAAAAAAGGTCTGAAACGTTCTCTTTTAGTCTAGACCATGGTGTTAGACATGGTCTAAACGTTTGTGTCTGGAAACAAGGTCCTGTAGGCGACACTGAAAGGTTTTTCATATACGCAAATCATACTTTAAAACAGGCTCAAACAAAGACATTCGTTGGGAAAAAAGAAACGTGGGCAATAAATGTGGTCGAGCACGCAGAGATTGCTTGGTACCCTCCACACAAGGAAAACGATCTTATGGCTGAGTTATAATAGGATTTGGCATTGCAACCTAAACCGCGCCAATATTAGACATGCCCGCATCACAATCTTCAATTTTTCGTTTTCTGTTCAATTTCTTGTCTTCGCGCTTCCCTTTTTTGGGACTGTGCATCGTACTTTCTTAATGACGCTTATAAGTTCCGCTCCTCCCATCGTGACAGCGCTGCGGGTTTCAGCAAAAAAAAACTTTTTTGGGGGTCTCCGGGGTTTGGGGGTTTTTCTTTTGCGCTTGCCTTTTGCGAAATTTTTCCCATGATCCCTTTGACCAGTTGCGTTTTTCGCAGGGGTTGGGGGTTTGGGGGCCGAGGCCCCGCCTCGGCGCGCGATTTAAGGAGCGCGCCGACCTGCAACCACGATGTCCCCGGGTGGGCTCTCCCGGGGTTTTTCGGATGCGGCGCCCCCCTCCCCTTCGCGGCCCCCGAGGGAGCCGTGGGGACCGCCGGGCGCGATTGATAAAATGGGGCCGTTTTCGGGGTTTCCCGGGAACAAGGGGTTTAGCCGTTCCAAGCTGCTCCCCCGCATTCCTGGTAGCTGCCCCGGGGGGGTTGGGCGCCCTGGCATCTCGGAGCTCGGGGCGGGTTCGGGTTGGGCAACCCAAGAAAAAAAAAGTAAAACCAAAATAAAAAACCGTAAAACAAGATAAAACGACGCTAATCCAAGCGTTTTTTGAAATTGGGTTGGGGGAAAGACTTTTTTTTTTTTTGCACCCCACGGGAAAGGGCCTCCCGGGGCCCCCCGGCCGGGGCGTTTTTTTTTTTTTTTTTGCAATCCGGAACCAAAAACTTCTTCCGCTTTTAAAAACTAAAAAACCCGTTAACAGGACCGAACCGAGTCACGACCAATACTTCCCGTTTTTTGTTTTTGGGCAAATTGTTTAGCCCGCAGCCCCAGGGACACCCCTAGGGGGGGTTTTGGGGGACCTGGGCTCCCCTTTGGGAAAACTTTTTCACCTTTTCCCGGGGGGGGGCATCAAAACAAGTTTGGGCCCGGACCCGGGGTTTTGCTCAGCAGCTAGCCTTGCCCTGCGTTTGTGGTTTTCTTTTATTGTTTTAAGCGAACGCACCGGGGGGAAGGCCCCTAGTGGGGCCCATTAATTTTCCCCCGGGGAACCCCGAAAAAAAGGGGGGTTTTTGTTTTGTTCTATGAAACGGTGGGCCGGAAAAAAGCGACCCTTCGGGGGCAAAGCCTTGACTAACCCCGGGCGGGTTTGGTTTTTTTTAAAGTAAAGGTTTAGCCCTAAAAAAGCCCCCAAAACTTAAATGGTATTTAAACCCGCCAAGAAAAAAGGGAAAAAAAAATCTTAGTAATTTGATCTAAAAAGATTTTTGTCGGAAATACTTTGCACCCCCCCCCAACGAAGTCGAAGGGGTTTGACAGCGCGTTTTAGATTTCAAAAAGTTAAAAATGTTTGGAAAAAAGGCAACCTTAAAAAATCGGCGTAACCTTAAAAGCTGCTGAGAGGAGGAGGAGGATAAACACTTTATTCGTATAATTGGGGGTGCGTTTCAGGAGGTGGAGTCCTCAGTCAGGACCCCATATGTTTTGCCAGCCGCTACAGCCCGCTCCACCAGTCGAGCGGGTCGGACAGGCATGAGCTGGACAGGGCGCGCCTCCAGAGCTCAGGAGAGTTGAAACGGATTCGGTTTGGGGAGAGGGTGGAAGGGGCATCCACCAACCATGTGGAAAAGAGTACCGTCTGCTCCACAGAAGGGGCAGCTAGGGGACGTAATGTGTTTGGGAGTAGTGGCAGACTCTTTTTGGGTGGGGAAAGGTTTTTGGGCAAGGCACGGTAGTGGTGTGCCTGCTCTATAGATAGGTGTCGGTGGGGTGGGGGAAGGGTGCTCGGGCCAGGCGTATAATGTTGGGTCATTTCTCTGTATGCCAGAAGGGGAGTAAATCTCTCCAAGGCGGCATCTTCACTTCTCGTGCGGCGTGTCATTTCTCGCGCAAGGTCGTGGGCCGTCTCGTTCCCTCTCACTCCCAGATGGGCTGGAGTCCATACAATCTGGATCTGTCGCTGCGGGGGGTGGCGTTGTAGTATTGCGCGGCCCGTAGCGTGCACCGTTCCTGCCTGGAAGTGCCGGCAGGCCTGTTGGCTGTCCGTCACTACAGTAGTAGCCTTGGTTGAGGAGATGGCCAAGCGCGATTGCCGCCTGTTCAGCTTCAGCTGATGAGCGTGTTTTTATAGAGGCAGTGATAGTCGGTCCTCCTTGGGCGGGGCTTACTGCCAGGGCGAACGCTGGGTAGGAAGGGGTATGCCGCCGCGTCTGTGAAGACGGCATCAGCATCTTTACTGCACTGCCGTGAGATGGCCTCCGCGCGAGCCTTGCGTCGTCCACTGTGGTGTTCCGGGTGCATGTTACGCGGGTAACGGTCGGACTTGAATGCGTTCTTGAATATGTCGGGGTAGGGGCTCTGGAAGTGGGCCGTTGTAGCCTGGTGTATTTATTCCTAATTCTGACAGGACATGGCGGCCAGCCTTGGTGAGAGAGAGCCGTTGGTATTGCTGTAGCAGATGTCCTTCAACTAGCTCCGACGACGTATTATGGATGCCGAGTTGAAGGAGGAGCGAGGGTGATGTGTTCGGGGGAAGGCACAGTGCGCGCTTGTATGATCTTCGGATTATTGTATTCACGCATTCTTCTTCGTGCTTGTTCAGCAGAGCATATGGGATCGCGTAAGTGATGCGGGAAATAATGAAGGCGTGCACGAGACGTAGCGCCGCATGCTCCCCAAAGCCACGCCTCTTCGTGATGATCCTGCGCAGCATATGAGACACCTGGTCCGTAGTGTGTTTGAGGCGAGTTACGAGAGTGGAGTTTCGTTTGTCGTGCTGGAAGATCATTCCAAGGATCTTGATTTCAGGTGTGGGGGCGAATAGTGTGGCCCTCTAGGTGTATTTCGACCGGTGGGAGTGGGTCCCGTTTGGGTCTCCCTGGTTGGACCACGAGGAGTTGGACATGCCCGCATCATAATCTTCAATTTTGCGTTTTCTGTTCAATTTCTTGTCTTCGCGCTTACCTTTTCTGGGATTGTGTATCGTAGTTTGCTTAATGACGCTTATAAGTTCCGCTCCCCATCGTACAGCAGATGTTCCGGCGGTTATCCTCAAGATGCTACGCATGTTTTCATGCTTTTGACTGCCTTTACTACAGAGGGACTTGCTTCATGCGAATTGAACTGGTAAGTCAAAGCAGCCTCGTTCAGTACATTGAGGCCGCTTATCTTTCGTTTCCGTACGCAAACAAAAAGAGACGTGTAACCGCTTGTCACATCACTTAATACACAAGACTACAAAATTTCCTCTGGGCACTTAAGTCCACTTGCACAGCTTGAATGCGACAGTAATATGTCTTCTGTTGGAATCGTACGCCTCAAGAGCTTGCGCCTTTCTGGGGTACTTGCGTGGTCGACCGCGCTCAGCCGACGCAGAAACTGCCGGTACTCTAGACGTCTAGGCACTTCATTTTCCGAGCCTCACTCTGACAACTACAAGGAATGCCGGGCGGACTGACGGCTCATCTTGGCGTACTACTTAGTAAACAGCGAGGGCGTTCCAAACTGTGGAGCACATTTCGGAGCTTGTTGGCAAGATCACGCAAAAACCCACGTTTGTCGCTTCCCCCACTCTCCGAGACCCGCCACAGGATGTTGGACATCACCTTATTACGACGTCTTTCTCTCACGCCTAATAGCAACGAAGATACGTCGCTCATAAAGCTGCGAGGGGTTCACGCTCGTTTGGTGTTTTCCATTGTAGGATCTGTTTCTCTTCTTGGCACCCTTTCGTTCGGGAGCTGTGTTCACGCGCGAACGAGGAATTTTGGAGTCAGCCGCTACTCACATCTCCGGCTTTTTCTCCTGATGGTTCCGTCATTCGTACTTCGCGCGCTTTAAAATTTAGTTCGCTTGGAGATCCAAGAAGATGACGCTAACGTTTCTGAAGCCTTGGAAATATACCTCGAAGTGCGAGCCCACAAATACCCGCCGTTCAGTTTCTTTACTAGAACCGCCAGAAGCACAGGCAGTGGCTGTGTGAACCGAGCTATCGGTCTTCCCTCAGACCAGACAAAGAAAGCAGGTCATACACGGGGGCTAAAACAAAGTCAAGGCGGCGAAGTTGACCGGAATAGAAGTCTCTTGTCATACCGAGAGGGAAGAAAGCAAGGCGAAGGGAAAACCAGGACAACGTGGTAGCGGTAGAAAGCTGATAGGACAATCTGAAAACGAAGGAGACTCTTGATTATTATATGGCGGTATGCCGCAGTTGCGTTAACCCCTGGCCGTGCGTTATTGCCAGGCAGCAGTACGTATTTGGTGATAGCCGCGACTCGTACACGTGTCCTTGATAAGGTTTTTGCCCAACGAGAAAGATACACTTGTTTTCCCGAGCGGCGCTTATCTCTTTCTCCCTCGGTCTTGCTGATACTGCGCGCCACGATACACGTGTCGTAGCTTGGTCATCAAAAACTATATAGTATGCCGCCATAAGCACTCCCTATAGGAAGGGCACTCGGTCAGAGGTCTGTGCCCCTCGAGTCGGCGGCAACGTTCGTAATGCGGTCGATAACACAACTGCCGCTAAAAAATACCGCAGGAAATCTTTATGAAGCGTCGTTCAACTTACGTATTATGAAACGAAAAATATTTAAATACAGATTATGGGGTTTAACGCGCCGATGCTACACCTAGACTATACAAGGCGCGCCGTAGTGGGGGGTTCCTTATTAATTTTGTCCGCCTGGGGATCTTTCCGCCTGGGGAAATCTCGACACACGGGCGTTTTCACTTTCCGCCTCCATCTGAAAAGCAACCACGGCAGCCGGGATTGAACCCGTATCTGAAAAAGTGCTTGCATTTAGTAGAGGCTGTCCAGGATAAAGCTCCAATATTCCTGTAGTTGCCGGCCGGTATTCATACTAAGCATACTTGACACCTTTTTTTTTTTGAACAACTGATTTCGGTACAGTCAAATACATTTCTTCGTGAATCCAAACCACATTATCAGACCTCAACAGCATCGGTTCGTTACACATAGGTCGACAGCCACAGCCATTCTGGCCCTATCCCACATCCTTAACTCGACCTTTAACTCGTGAAACCAAAATTCCAATAGCAATCTTTTTTAGATATCCAGAAAGCGTTTGATACAGTTTGCCATACAGTGCACATGAAGAAATTGGAAACATTGATTCATGAATTAGTCAAACCAGTTCTTTCAAAGCTATTTATCATCTAGACAACGGAAAGTATTAATCGGTAACTTTCATTCTGAGTATAAAGCACTCACGTGTGAAGTGCCTCAAGGCTCAGATTTGGGGCTATTTTTATTTCCTATTGTCATAAATGAACTTCCTGAGTCCGTTGCTTTTTCGTAAGTGTTAATGTATGCAGACGACACTGTTTTATTTCAGTTGGTGAAGTAACATCAAGGAAAATTTATCAGACCTTTCAAAGTAGTTTTTGTGGAATAAAATGACTGCTATTACTGATAAAATCAGAATAAGTATTTTTTATTCAAGATCAAAGCATCTCAATTATGGCACATTTATTTAGCAATAGGAAATCGTCAAATTAAACATGTGACTTCTATTAAATACTCAATTTTTGGTCAACACATACACTGGAGGAAACAAATTGATAGCGAATGTAGGAAATTTGCTTTTGGTTGCTACCCATAAATAAAGGTTCGTCAACACTTTCCACTTAACACTCTTCGCTGCCTATGCTTCTCATTATTACACTGGCATGTCAGTTACTGTAGTGAAACGTTGTGACACATGCGTAGTGGTGACATATTCTAGCTATTTAACTTCTCTCCAACGACTACAAACCCGAGCGTTGAGAATAACAACACATTCTCCCTTTGACCACCCAAAAAGCACATTATTTGACGAACTTCGAGTGTTCTCATTTACATCTCTACTACACTACGAAATCGCCCTCTTAGTCAGCAGCATAGTGACTTGTAACTCTCCCCTGCCCTTAACCTGGCTTTCTTTGTCGGCTCGTACAAAAACGCAGGCTGCAAACTAAACTTTCAACTTCCTCCTTTGTAAATATCTGCGTGGTGAAGGCTTGATTGAGCTTTTCGGTGCGAGAGTACGGAATGTATTATGAACTGAAACTACACTTGCCAAAAAATTTTAATTGACATGTAAAATGTTTTACTTGTGTGTTCAACATATATAGTTTTCTGTGGTTACGCAATCCTTATATTTTGCTTTACTGCGCTTTGCCTTGTCTTGCAATTCATTGATGTCTTTCTTTACTGGAACACTCTATCTTTTGGCTATTGGTCCAGATATTTGTTGTATTATTTACCAGAAGCATTTCATAAAGTTGCCTTAGGATGATCATTATGGTGGTCGTCTACGATTTCTACCTAGAATAATTAGCGTAAAAGGTACGCCGCACCGCACAATGGTAGTACGAATGCTCGCCCCACCGTCTAGCAAAGAATTGAATGACTCCAACCCGGACCATTAACACTAAACTTGATGGTTGGACCATTCCACTCACCATACTCCCAGCGCAAAGCCATGTCTGCATTATTGGAGTACCTCGAGGACATTGGCGTCGCTACAACATTGTAGTCATCCTCCCCTAGCGTGTACAGTCAAGTTTTTACTCAGCGCCCTCAAACAGGACTCTATTCATTTTTAATTTTTATTCTTTTCTTTTTAATATTTATTCTTTTCTTCCTGTCTCCTACTCTTCTTCTTCCATCTACTTCCTTTGTTTCCTTCTCCCCCCTTCCCCGCAGAGTAGCATGTCGGCGAATTCATGCTGGCAGGGCTCTCTGCTTTCCCTGTAATAAAGAGTCTCTCTCTCTCTCCTCTGCGTTGCCCTGTTTGCTCTAATTACCCTGTTTGATCCGCGCAATCGTGGCCTCAGATTGCACGTTTCACTCAGTCATAAGCATAAGCATACGATTTTTGCAGAATCAACTGTTTCTCCCGTGAAAATTTTATGGCCAACTGAGTTTTTGGTTTGGCCTTCTACATTGCGCTAGTGCTTCTTGGTTCGCAGGTGTTTTCTTCTGGTCGAACGTTCACCCTAAGTCGGTATTTAGTAACGCACATTCCAACGGACACGTCCAGAACCTTGCACAACCGATCTACGCTAAGGCACGCAAACTGAAGGAGCGCACCCGCGGATTGAGCAAAGAAAAGCTTTTGTGGTGTAGCAACATCGTTTTCACCACTGCCTGTGGCTTCTGCAAAACTTTCTCGTCTTTTAGGGGCGAAGCCCCTTAAGGGCTCGGCCTGTCGGCGTCTAATGTCATTGTCGTAACCGTCGTCTCATGTAGCATGGTGTAAAACACTGGGACACTCGTTTACGCCTCGCGCTAGAACGCTTCGTGCTTGAAAGACACGAGAGTTTTGCAGCAAAGCTATATACCTCTACCCCCAACGGTTTCATTTCCGTTGACAAAAACGCCACAGCGCCAAGAATACACTTATACAATGCATGCTTCGCCCCTCTCCAGGTTTCAGGTTAGTGGAGATGTCCCGGGATTTTCTTGTGCCCTTTTACGCTTTATGAGTGACGGCTAATTCATGACAAACATTGTACATACATCACTTAAGCAAATACAATTAAGAAGGCATGGCTTTTTTTACTTAACAAACCAATATGAAAGCTTCCAAGCGATTTCGCTTCTCTTGTACATTTCATTTCATTTGTTTACGCTGAATCTACCTTTAAGCATCGATGAGCGTCGTAGTTGGGGGCGACGAATATTAAAGCGAACCTTTCTATGCCTCACTGATCGCGTTCGATGTCGCGCCAAAACTCACTGCAGAAAAACCAACTTTATACAATGAGTTTCACAAAACGGTGGTAATGATAAGCGAAGGCGTATTAAGCGCTTTGAGAAGAAAACCGCTTCCCATGTTCGGAATCGAACCTCGGTCCCTCGCGATTGCGCAATTCCGACACTTTCTTCTCCTAATTTTTACGCAATTCTGGCACGGTGGAAGCAGCTTCCCGTTTTAACCATTTTTTTCTTAATAAGAAACGAGCTTCGATTTTTTTCTACCACTCGTTGAGTGATTGATTGTAGGGTTTAACGCGCCGACGTAACGCAGGCGACGAGGCGCGCCGTAGTGGAGGGCTCCGGATTAATTTTGACCACCTGGGGATCTTTAACATGCGCTGAAATCTCCAACACATGGGTGTTTTTGCTTTTCGCCTCCGTCAGAAAAGCGGCCGCCGCGGCCGGGAATCGAACCCGCGTCCTCGCGCTCAACCGCACAACGCCTTAGCCACTGAGCCACCGCGGCGGGTTTCTACCACTCGTGGTTATTTAAAATGCGGCGAAACATTTCACACACGAGTGTTCTCACTTTTTGAGGACATCAGAATAACTGCTGCCGTGGCCAGGAATCAAACCCGTGTCTTTATGATCAGCAGCGCTGCGTACATTGCCTTAGCTGGTGAGCAGTGATGCCTGGTTATTTGGTTACCTCTAACAAGGGACATATAAGGGTTCGACCAGGTCATTACTGGTGAGGAGTCGTTACTCTGGGATCTTATCGAACGAACTTTGAATGTCTCTTGGAGAATATTACACTGAAATTGCCCGCAGAGACGACTCTGTCAATACGCTGAGTTTCATTTATTTTCATAATTGGTTATACAGTAAAGTTGCAAACACTAGAGACATATTGTCTGCTTCCAATAAATGCCCCGCCTCCCCCTAGGGAAGGAGTGTTGTTTCAGAAAATGGCTGTAACTTTTGTTTCATCAAAACTATCCAGAAAGAAATTATATGAGAAGTGTTGTGTTTTGTGTTGGGTTGTGTTTTGTGGCACATAAGCAACTTATGCTGTCATGCGCCAAACAGAAGATAATATGAGAAGTAATATAGGGTCAATTGTAGGGGAGTTATGTGTAGTATGTGTCTTTATTCAATTAATGTATTAGGTCACAATGCATAACTCAATATAATGACCCTTCCTTACAGCTTCACTGTTCTTCCGTCTTTACAGTAGTAGAAGGGCTGTAATTTTTTTTATCCATCATAGGAATTTGCTTTATTTTGGGAGAGATTCGTTCCATTGGACGCGGGGAGGTGTCGAGTGCAAGAAATAAATGTCGCACTTTCGCGCTTAAGTTCGCGGACAGGAGCTCCGGGCAAGTAGCACTTCTCCATACGGAACTAACGGTTTCTGCTCCGCAACCCGCAGCGGTGGCTCATTGGCTAAGGCGTTGTGCTACTGAGCCCAAAAACGCGGGTTCGATTCCAGGCCGCGGCGGCCAATTTTCTGATGGAGGCGAAAAGCAAAAACGCCCGTGTGTACGAGATTTCGGCGCACGTTAAGGATCCCCAGGTGGTCAAAATTAATCCGGAGCCCACCACTACGGCGCGCCTCATCGCCTGCGTTGCGTCGGCGGGTGAAACCCCGATAATCAATCAATTTCTGACCCGCAGGTATTTCAATCCTAAAACATTTAACGGCCCACTGAGCGAAAATCCGCCGCTCAACGCCTATAGCATCGAAACGCCCCTAAACCTTTGACACTATGACCGATGGCGCAAAGAGAATAGCAGTAAAGTAATTTAGTTGAACGTCAATTACTAAGACTTGAATCTGGATGGGAACCGAAACCAGGTACTCCAGAATGTGAGTCGAGCACATAAACCTTACCTCCCTGCGGCTTTTACGCCAAGCGTTCTTTGCCGAGTACCCCCCTCCCCCAAGCCACGGAGTGCAGCGCCCTGTATTTCCACATAAAGAAATAATTGGCGGAGTTATCATAATTAATCGCTACGATAGCGCAAATGGACATAATTGGTAAAACGAACTTTTTAAAACCCAGGAAATACAAAAATAACAGTGTTACAAAGGTACACTGACGAAATCAAAATATGCATTTTATACATCTCCTTGAAGAGCCTAACACTAAAATAAAACGCCGGGAAAAGGAGGAAGCAAACACGAATAAAAAAATCCCGAAAACGGACCAATCCTGCAGTACGACTTGCAATTGCGTAAAAATGCATAATAGGCGATGTAAAGGCGCTTGATCGCCATGATGCTGTAAATTCACATCACTGGCGAAAACAAACAAAATAAAAGTGGTAAACAATAAAATAACTCAACGTATTTGGCTACTCATTGACATATCTGGCTGTAAAGAACTCGCAGCGTAGGCAAGCGGCGTAAGACCGCTGCGCATTAGTGGACAATTCTCTCAATTTCTGCACATTTTTTATGTCTTGTTCAGAGATTACTGTAAACTGTAGACAACATTTAACACTATAAAATACTTGCAGGACACATCGCTCGGATGCACTACGTCAGGGCCTTCCTAACAAACCATACTGCAATAATTGTACTTGGCTATCTGCGCATGTCCACTTTCAATGTACAAGCGAAAGGTACACCGCAAGGTTCTGTCATCTCGCCGCTATTACTTAACATCGCTATGAAGGATCTCCGACCGAAATCGCAAACAGTTATACATATTAAAGACGCCTTATACGCCTGCGATCTTACCGCGTTAATGCACACTGGATCCCATTTCGCACAAGTGGCACCGCGGTTCAAAGTTGGTCACAACGTGCAAGATGGCCAGCGCTCTCCAATAGGTGAAAATCGTTTTTTATTTCTTTTGGGATACTGAGGTAACTGCAGTCCCGGTGCTTTGTATTAAAAGAAAATAGACCCCACATTGCACCCCTCGTGTAAAATTTCAGCCAGAACAAAGAAGTGGTTTGCTGAGAACATTTTAAAAGAATAGAATTTGTAGAGAATTACAGGAGAGAATTTATCGTCGTAACACCGTGTTTATTCCTCTCGTGAGGAAAACATTGCCGCTACGGAAGGTGACATAATTACCAGAGACCTACCAGACGACACAGAAGATTGCACGCAGTAAGCCGTCTTAAATTAGGGCGTCTGAATTTTTTCTGTGGTCATTGTCTGGTTGCTTTGTGTAGATCGCTATATAAGAAACAGGCAATTCGTAAAAAAACGTGGAGTGTAGTAAGACACCTAGCTGCCATGACACGATATTTCTCAACCGTGAAGAGCTTTCAGACGTTCATCGAAAACCGTTATATGTTTTATTTTGTGAAGCTGGCATTTTTAATTGCGCCACGTTTCAAAAGCGGCATTCGTTTCTCTGCGCTAAGCTCAATATGGCAGTTTGCAATAAAAACCTACCGGCTCCTAGGTATTCAACATGCCTTTTTTGTTGCACATCTTGCCCAAACGTTCGGTGTCGCCGACGTGGTGCTGTGTGTGGACAAATTTTTCTTCGCACGGATCTACTCGCTCCTTCCAAACGCTTGTCTACGGCGCCCTTTCGTGGCATGAATCTTTCCGCGGTGCGTGGGCTGTCAGGAGGAAAGTTCCCATCATCCGTCCGAAACAGGTCCTCTGTTTCCAACGTCGCCCGCGATGTCTGGGTTGACACAGACAGGGTAGGAACGCGACAACTTCAACTTGACAGTCAATCCTAGCGTGCGTGTAACAAAAACCCTTGTCGAGCGCTATTTGACCGTCCTCTTCAGATAAGACTAGAGGCCTTAGCCGCCCGCTGGATGCCGCCGTGCTGTAAAAAGTCTCCCCCCAGCACTGGATCATTGTTGATATTGACACTATTCCTCGCAGCCCCTTTTATCTTGACGCTCGGGGCAGTAAAGGACACAGAGACTCGTCGTCTAGAAAGAGTTTGTACAAGAAGTCTGCATATGACTGTGTGTACCTCAGAAGGGTAGTGGGGATTTCATAGGTCTTGATAACGGTGCACTCAGGCATACCAGACAACGGCACGTGTTATTTTTGTTGTGCGAGCAAAACAATAGATCCTGCGGGGACGCAAGTATACCCTTTGGCACCACAACACACGCGGGCGGGCCGATTACTCAAAGCTCAGCACTTAATTCTACGTGTTTAGCGGAACCTCACAAGCTTTTGTTGTAGGTTTATTTTAGCGAAATAACGTAATTTTTCATCTCATGCGTGTTCTTTGTTCTCCTTTTCGCTTCTAAAGTGTGGAACCAACGTTTTCCAGCATGAACAATACAAGGAACCTAAAAGATCTTGAAAGCAGGGCTCACGAAAATCGCTTGCTCCTTACTTTGTGGTCCTTAAAGCCGTATAAAAAACAACTAGCTATAACCAGTGCGCTTAATGCTGTATACATGCGTCATGAATATTTTTTTTCTTTCGCAACGCTTTTGGTGAGCAGCACTTTATAACGGTGATCAATCATGTTGTGATCCAACAAAAATCGGAAAGGTCTGCTTTGGGACGGCCTGTCAATAGCGTTAATGTAGGTGGCTGGTTGGTATAGCGATGTGTACATGAAGATAGAAACAGTCTTGAAAGCAGCTTTTAAGTCATTTGCAATGCGTTGAGTCAGGAGGTTGCCGTCGCCTACTTTAATGCCTTGATCCGTGTAGTCTGTTATAGTTAGAAATATATCAGATGTTCGGAAAGCTTGTGCAGGGATAGTTGGAGATAGCGGCAAAAAATACGACCAATTTATTTTTACGTTTGTTATTCCACTCTCGTCATTTCATAGCAACGTCTGTTCTCTTTTGAAACACCTGTGATGTTCGTACGGTGTATGCTACGTGCTTTGGAATGAAGTAGCTTTAGCATTGGAACCAAATCCAAAATCCGGCGCATGCTTGCATGCGTGCGCATAGTTTTACAACAGGGAATTTCTCGAAACTTTCTGCCGTCATTAACTTATGCCACATAAAGCTCCGAATCGGAAGCCGCATCGGTGAGCCACGGTGGCTTATGTCTATACTAGTTCATCGCAATTCTAAAAGCTGGGGATTAAGGCGCCAAAACTTCTCCCATGCTGTTCGGTTTTCCGCACCTGAAGGGCCACGAATTATTTCACGGCGGTTTTTAGTTCTGCAACCCCTGCCTAGAGGTTCTAAACCAAGGCAATTTCTGATTTCTCCCCGAATGAGGAGTGCCAATTTTGCGGGAAACGAATTGAACACTCCCACCTTGTGCGCGTGGTAGCGCAAGGATTCAAAGAAACTAGAAGGCGCGCAAAGGATGTGGACACAGAAACATAAGTAGACTGTACTTTGTGCTCCTTTTAATTTCTTTGAAGCCTTGAACCAACTCGCCCAACAAAGCATTTTAGTAAGCAGCAACGGGTGTTTACTCCTGTGCTACAGCAGCGGATAATGTTACACCTGCACGGCCAGTATACGAAGTTCCTCGGGAGTTAACTCTGCTTTCATGCTTTGATGGCGGAAGGACTAGTGATTATAAAAGGCTTTTACCGCTACATCGTGTTAGCGTCTCTTTAGTTCGCTTTCGTTTCCAGCGGATTTTGGCGCAAATTACGGCCCGCAGTTCGCACGGCGGCTCCCTCAAAGTCGGCGCTCTCCTCCAGATGCACCTGTTCTACTCATATGTCGCCACGTTCATCTGTTTTTGCGGTAAGCACCAGGTTTGTTCTTGTTCGCCCTCTGGCAGAATACTGAGGTTGCGCAGTGATATCACCCCTGGCTCCTCCTCTGGAGACGCGGGTTCAAATGCCCCGCGTACCGAAATGTGTTTCCACAACGGAGATGTTCAAGCTTTCTTCAATCCGTGCTGATAGTCAACAGGAAACCGTCATTATCGGCGATGTAGAGAGCGGGCGAGTGCTAGGACAAAAAGTGTGAGGGAAAGTGTCGAGGAGGCAAGAATCCATAAGTATGTGTTGCAGTGCGCTCCTCAAGAAAAAAAATCTGGTTAGGGAGGTCCAGAGAATTGTACCTGGGACCTTTACTCCGTGAACCTGGCAACCTAACCACTGGGCCACCCCAAAGGCCCGAGGGATACGGGGTACCAACGGCAGGGGAACACTAACATGTGCAAACAACTGGAAAGAAATAAGCACTTCCCGTTTTCGGAATCGAACAGAACCTGGGCCCCTCGCGTTATAAAACCGGCGTATTTCCAATTGCGCTGTCATCGCATTCGGGGCGCGCAGCATATCCTTTGGGTTCGTAGCGCTTCGATTCCCGGCCACTGCGGGCGCTTTTCTGATGGAGGGGAAAAGCGAAAACACCCGTGTGTTCGAGATTTTGGCGCACGTTAAAAATCCCCAGGTAGTCGAAATTAATCCGGATCCCTCCACTATGCAGCGTCGGCGCGTTGAGCCTCATAATCAATCAACCAGGTTCGTAGCGCGGTGTTGGCTTCAGGCTTTGGGTGAGTTTAAGTAGACTTTTGCTTCGGAACTTTTAAGTTTGGATTTCGTACTTTAGGAAGGTGAACTGTGGTCATTGATTTAACTCTGTTTGCATGGAGCAAGCTTCGCTTTGTGACCATCTTTCTTTGAAGAAAGGGACAGCGCTAAGAAAAGCCAAGTTAAAGCAAGTGAAGATCCACTAGCTCCGCTGCTTTCTCCAGTCTTCGCATCTCAGTCGCGAAGGCGGCCAATTTTTTATGTATTTATTCATTTTTTGCAGAGGTGGCCATTCGGCGAGTAGTGTTCATGACGACGACGGTCACTTTTCGCATTTGTTGAGACATATAAGGCTTTCGACTAAAGATAATACGCGCGGGAAATTTGCATCAACAATTGAATCGCCACTTAACGGTATGAGTACATGCTGCTTTCCAGACACACGGTGAATGATTCGCATCTAGACGGTGAGCGCTTGCAACTACTCATCAACAGCGCAGCGGGAAGCGACCTCCTTAGTGGGGCGCTGCACTATAACACGTGCTGAGTAGCCGGTTACTCGACGTTTCATTACGAAGACAGCCCGGTACGGGAAAGAAAATACATAGAGAAACTGGTGGCAGGTGTTCCGCCTGCAGCTGGCTTAGTTGAGGTCGAGGGAGCAAACAGAAAGGATTCGTAATCCTTCTCGGCGTTGGAGCCTTTTGTAAATACCAGTGGTTGTAGAGGCCCACAAAAAAGCTGAGCTTGGCTGCAACACGCACAGAGGAAAAATACCTGTGCCGTATGCATTTGCGCAGAGTGCCACGCGAAGCAAAAGAAATGTGAGCTAGGTGCTTGATTCATGTTATGACACGCAAGCATTCTTTGGCAATTACACCACCAAATTTTTTCCGTAGAGTGATAAATGTAACCGCTCGTATCTGCACAAAATTGCGTGGTTTGTGAAGCTAACGCATGTATTCCATATAACAGCGCATTAAAAAATAGATAGTGTTAGCTACAATCCCGACAAAAACCAATTAAAACCTTCAATAAAAAATTGTCATGGAGGAAACAGTCCTCGTCAGGCGGGCTTTAAAGCTAACCTTCCCGTATTGCGGGCGTATGTACCGCCTTCTCTACGGCCGCTGAATATAAGAATACTGTGAGCGCGAAGCTCCGGAGTCTGGAAGTCCATTTATTTCACCTACACATTATCCCCATCATCAAACACTCCGAGGAAAACTTCGTCTGCCTCCGTGGCTGATCGTCATCATCGCTTCTTAGGTAGGTGTTGGGAGACGGATGCACTGCAGCGTAAACGTCCTATACTTCTCCAGTTACCCAAGGGCCTTGCAATACAAGCATCTGTTGCGAATTGCTAAATTCGATTCTGTTTCGAATATCTGTTGTAAATGCGAATATCTATTGGGAATCGCTAAATGCGATTCCCATACTGACTGTCTGAATGACTCATCATCGCGCAGCCAAAAGGGCTGTACCTAGACTTCAAACTCCGGGAGTACATTCCCAGCATACGCTTCAAGAAATCGCCGCGTTTGAGCTTAACCGCAGCACTCCAGAACGACAAATAAGCATGGCCAAATCGTCGCCGAATGACGAGGCCCAGCGTATGATATCAGCGAAAAATAGAATCTGAGCAGGGACAACAGCGCAAGGCGTGCAATAGCGCTCTTGCCTCAGTGCAAAATATACTTTTCACTCAATTCCTACGCCGAGCATCATTCTTTGCCAAATTCGCCGATTTGGCCGCGCTCATTTGTCGTTCTGGAGCGTTGCGATTAAGCTCAAATGCGGCGATTTTTTGGAGTGTAGCGTGTACTTTAAATGGACTCTGAAAAAACCTCCTATAAACGCTTTCACTTATTTCTTCACGTCTCGAGGCACTGCGAAAGCTATAGTTATCGTCATCCCGGAGCGGCACTGCGGGATTTGCTCGTCGCAGCAGATGCTTTCTTTCATTTCGGCTTTGCTTTCGGGGCTTTTTTTTTTTTTTGACGTGGCTACCAAATGAGTTTGTTGGTGCAACTGACGGAAAGCCGGTCACTAGCCGCTACACCGCTGCAATAACGTAATTACAGCGGTCGAAGAACGGGAAGACGGGGAAAGAGAAAAATATCTTTTGAGCACGTTTCCAAGTTTACTGTCGGGTATATAGCAGTAATTTTGGGCTGAGGTTTGGTGCTGCCCTGATCCAATGTGATGATCACATTTCTGAGTTAAACTGTAATCACGTGGCAGTCATTCGCCAAACTACCTTTGTTGCCAGGGCGGATTGGTAAACAGAGTGAATTGCGGGTGATGTGATTGCGACACAATCCTAGGGTAGTAAAAACGGTTCAATTGTATTTTCCCAAGTTGCTGATTATCGCACAACCCCATCAATATATCGAACAGTTATTCGCTGATAGAGATAAGAAATACAAATGCCTAAAAAGTGTCTTACAGGGTTTTCCTCTAACCTAACCCTAACGGAGGGAATCTGAATTTGGCCATATTTGCGTGCTTTTACGCATTTTTGTACTGCACTGCAATGTGTGTACCGCAACGTATGTACTGCAACTATATTACTTGTAAAGCGACGCCCAGAACAAAGCCCACTGCCGTGTTTCGGGCCCTTTTGAAAAAGAACGAGGGAAAACGTCATTCCAAAGGCTCTAGTGCGTGTCGCGCACTCTGCAGCCACCGTGAAGGGAAAGCATAAATAGTTCGGCGGCTTCAGGATTCCCTGAATGCGTTGCACAAAAAGTGGCAACAATATGGGCTATAAAGCTGGAATACGACGGAGCAGTAAAGAAGTAGTTATAATAATAGCCGGGATTTCGGCTTCAGGGATAACCAGACTTAAGTGCACCAGGTTTTATTTGTAGCCTTGATGGTTCGATCTTCGAGGAAATCTTTCAGGTATTTTGATTATTCTTTATTTGGGTTCGTACGTGCTTCCCTTACGTGTCCCAGAACGGCATTGTGAACGACGTTGTCGAACTCTTTCTCAACTCCAATGATCGTTTCACGTTCCTCGCTACTGGGCGTTTCGTCGACAATTGCATACGTCTTTCGCTACGTCTTGTTCGCAAACACGACTACCGAACCCGACAATAGTACGGGGTAGGTAGATTGTTACCCGTTTATAAATACCATTTGAGTCTGTTTAATGCGATCTCTTCCATGAGTTTGCCAGAACATAATATAAGGAGTATGCGGTGAAGACCAAATGGGGTTGTCGGGAATTTCCCTGGTTTGAGAATCAGAGTATTGTGCGGTTCTTTCCAACTTAGCGAAATAGAACACTTTCTACGCGCATAACTGATTTGCTCCTACACCTCCTCACATTTACAATCTGAAAAGTTTCGCAGCGTAATGTAGGTAATCTGATTTGGAACTGGAGCCGAATTAGTGTTTAGTTGTAGTGCCATTAGGAGCTCGTCCACACTGAAATCCGACTAAATGTTCTGTTCATCCTGCCTTCCTTAATATTCGAGGTAGGTATGTGGTAATATTGCTTCCGATAATTTTGGCGGATAGAATACGTTCCTGGTAGAGTCATTCATATCTGACATGGTGGTTAGATGCGAAATGGGAAGCCTTTCCGAAGTGTTCCGTGTTTCTTTGATCCTAAGAGTGTGTGGAAGATTTACCATACTCTTGGTGTGTCTAGATGCCCGTTCATTGAGTTGTACAGCTGTAGGCAGTTTCGTGTGAGGCCACTTTGTCGGCGCATTCTTGGCATCTTTCAGTTGTACTGTAAATTTCTGTTTGAATGATTCTCCTGCAATTGCGCATGCCCCAATTTGTAATCAGTTGCTTCCGCGTTTCCCGTAACATCAGCAGGTGTTGGTTCACTTGCGGATTCCACCACGTTTTGTGCGCTTTGTGTAATTGTTAACGGCGGATTGCAATCACCAAGCTCCAATCTACGACGCCGAGATGAGACGTGAGAGACGACGAATACAACGCTTAGCATCGCCAACCACTCTACTAGCTCGCCAGGTGGTAATTTCACTCTTCTGGTTCCCCACTGTACGTGGCATAAATATACTACATTGTTGAATGACCGCTGTGTAATATTTTGCGGTGTAGGTAACATGGTACCTCTTGCGTAGACAGAGCTTCGAAGCGGCCGCCCGATTTCACTCATCCAGTACTCAGTCCTTCACAACGAAGCCCATACACAGACAGCGACCCTGACCAGCCCGGCATTTATTCTCTTGCAACCGCGCGACCCTGGCATACTTTGGAAAAACGATGACGTGGACGTCAAAGCCTGACTTCACATGTATGGGCGTGACAGCAGTCACAAGCAGTGAAATGCAACGCTCGGGCTGGCCGAGTAATATTCTACAGGAAAGGTACGGCTAAGGTCCGGTATGAGGCCCGTGCATAAGAAATTCCAAGCGGAGATGGAATCAAGAAAAAGCCTATGGTCTTATTTCCCAAATCCTCGGGTCGTCAGCTCAGTGCTAAAAAGAGTCGTCATCCCGCGCCCTGACACCAACAGAATCATACGCCTCATACATCCAGGACGTGCTGGGTCTGTGTTCTAAGTTGACGGCATTATTGCTGAATACCGGAGACTCGAAGAAGCGAGGAGCAGGCGCATCCACCATCAGTTCACGAGGCTTCCGAACACAGCTGTGGCTTCGTCTTGCGAAGACGTGCAACGCCGGCAAGTAACCTTTGCCCCACCGACATGTGCCCTTTTCTTTTCCGTTTTCTTTCCTCGCCCTAAAAAAGAACAAATAAAGTAGGGAACAACACCTGTTTCATCGCAGCTATCGCATGTTTAAAGCCAATTATAAATCAACCGGGGCAATTACACGCAATTTAGTGTTAAAATAGGAGTCAATGTATTACAAAATGTGGTCTGGTTGGGAAGATGACGACGCAAAAGCACAGAGACCAGCAGCCATCGCACGGGCAGCGGGCTCAGGACATCATTATCACCTTCTTCTAAATTAGGCTGGCCGCTGGAAGGTCGGCGATAAACCCGGTGTCGTGTGTATACCTACGCGTGCTTCCGGGCCTTCAACAATTCGGTGCCAGCCTGACGCCCAATTAAGCTTCCCTCCAGCGTTCAGTCGCACAGCTTCACGACGCGACAGTGCCCCTCGCGTTATCGGAACGAACACTCTCGAAGGGCTGCCACCCGAGAACTGACCAATCTGCTTCCATTGTAGTTGGGTCAACCACATCGCTCATGAATGCCCGCGACTATGGCGATCGCCACACAGAAAAAACAAGGCTCCGACTCACCCCAGACCTTTTCCACCTCTTCGTCAGCCGCAGCTCCATGACACCGCCGCTGCTGTCTATGAGTTTGGAGGTCATTCGCCATCACCACTCCGCCACCAGACCAGTTCATTCCGTCGCCCTTCGGTGATCAAAATGGATAACTTCATTTCACGAAAACATCAACCTTGTTATAAGTCTTTCAGCTCTTGTGTTACGACAACAATGATTGGAGATGAATTCTGCCAGTGTTTTTTTTTTCTCTGTCTTGTCGAATAGCCAACTGTTTCGTGACATGAGGGGGACTTTATTGTGACGCGCTGTTATTCGCGAGAGCCGCGGGTTTTTGACAGCTTATGCCTCGAAACTGCGCTTCGGATTGTGATGGCATAGCGCGACGTCGCAGCGCGGGTAAAGTGCGCAACCGTCGCATTCCGAATAACACAACAGGTGTCCGTGGCCGTCGTGCTCGCAATAGCTTGACTACACGTGCCTACATTATCACACCTATAAAGCGAAAAAAACAACACATCACGTACTAAACGTTAGAAAGTCATCCCAATCGGTGTTCCCCTTCTAGACCATAGCGCTCACGTGGGGCTCTGAGAGCGAGTACAGCATGCACCCTGTACTAGAACAGTGCTTCTGTTCAACCGAAAACGAGGTTTTTTTTTTTTTTCAAAAATGGCGCAGCTTGTACAAGTGGTGCAACGTTGGGGGGAAAAGCAGAGCTCATGGCCCATCTCCCTTCGCCGGAGATCCGTCGGTTGCAACTCACATGCATTTCCGAACTTGCCGCTGAAAGTTCTCCATTACTGCAGGTCTGGATCGTTTTGTCCGCAGCCTTTCACATATTTCCCAAAGTAAACTGCATTAGCCTGCGGTAGTGCCCGCGGCAACTGGCTTCGCGAACTCGGAGTCTGTAGAGCGAACTCGACGTCTGAGCTCTCCACTTCAGGAGCGAACCTACGTGAACTGGCGAGTAGAAGAGCTCCCGAGAGATCACGCCACGAACGCTGGGCAGACTGTTTTCGAAGTTCGAGCTGGCCGATGCCTGGCGCTCCTCACGAAACGCAGGCTCGCGTGCGCTCGGTCTTTTTTGGTATTTTGTAATGCTGGACGGTGGAACCACAAGTTTAAACAGCTCTATCGTTAACACGAGTCCCCCGTCACCCGGCGTCATACGACATCTGTCCAACCTGGCTAAACGACTTTAGTTTTCATTTTTCTTTTTTTTCAGTAATCTCCCTATCCCAAACAACACATTCCTGACCGCCGAATTGCTCCTTTGTTGGTTTACATAAGCGACCTTGAGGATCACGACACTTTTTCTTCCCCGCCTGTACGCGTAGTCGTGCGTACACATTGACATAGAAAGTGCTCGCGACTTGGTCTTGAGCATACCTGTTGTCGCTCGCGTGCGCCAGTGGGCACACAGCGGCCTTGCTGATGTGTGTGTCATTGCGACAGAGCATCACGCGAGCAATAACAGCCGCAGGTGTACAGCCTTCGTTGGCTATCCGCACTCCTCGTAAAGTCCCTAATACTACCGAGGTATGCAAGTCGCGCGCCGGCCAGTATCTCATGACTGACGAAAGCCGCGTGATATGCGGCGGCGACTGCGCGGATGAATGCGTGTATAGCATATCTGGAGACGTGATACACAAGCGAGCGCGAGCCAGAAAGACGGCCACTGAACGCAAGTCAACATGCTCGCGAAGACGTCCAACTTGAACCTTCACGAGCCCCGCAAGATCGGCATCTTCACATTCGGTGTGGATGGGCCAGACGCCTTCTCTGGTAAGATGTTTTCGCTTGCCCTACAGCGCAAAAGTGTCTATATATATATATATATATATATATATATATATATATATATATATATATATTATATATATATATATATATTATATTATATATATAATATATATATGTTTATTATATGTGTGTGTTGTGGTGTGTGTGTGTGTGGTTGTGTGTGTGTGTGTCCTGGACTAATTAGGCAAATAATTGCATATTCAGCGCCAGTTCTGCATGAGCCTTCGAACACCGCTGAGGAAAGACTTCAAATACTGTTGGCTAGTAGGAGCCCGCGTGTTTGCTTAGGTTCTTAGACCATCGTCAAGTCCTCTTGTAATTGCTGAAGATCATCAACCTCTCATCCCAGTGATGCGAACGGTAGAAGCGTGTCGACATTTGTTTTCGAATATCAACCCAGCATGCTTCGCCATCATCTTCAACAAGGTCTTCTAGAAAGAAAAGGTTGTAAGATGCAGAGGACGCATGAAGGCAATAAAAGCATATTACCTATTTGTGAGTTTTGGCCAGGTAACCCTGCGTATCCTGCCTGGCTTCTTTCCAGTCCTATTATTGAGTTGTCTGTGCAGGGTCTATTCTAAAATGGGGATTTACCTGCAGTCGCCGCACTCCAACTGGCTCATTGTCAAATAAACATGCACTACCCCGGCGCTCACACATGTCTACACAGATGGGTCTTGCCTAGTAAACTCCTCTACGCCTGCGTTTGTTATAGCGACATTGCATTAGGAACACAAAATTAGGCTGTCCCATTATACTTCGTCAACTACGGCGGAACTTTACGCTGTTGTGTTGGCACTGCGGTTCATCTGAAGTGAGGCAGTTCCTCAAAACTGGTTGGTTCTCTCTGAGTCCCAAGCAGCGCTAGCATTTATGAACACACTAGCACCACTTTGAATGATTTATTACGATATGAAACTTCAAAGCATTCACTCCAGCCTCTGAGGTACACCACATTGTTTTTCAATGGATTCATGCCCTCTGTAATATTCCCGGCAACGCGGCGGTAGATGTGACAGCTCGCCAAGCACATCAATTTTAAACCACAGACAACTTGCCTTCTTTAATTCCAGACTTGCGACAACTTCTTACTAGAGCTTGTGATAGCATTTGTCACAATACGTGGTTTGACAGAGGCTCAAAAAGCAGAGGTCGATCCTTTATTGCGGTTCGAAATTCTAATACCCACATCCCGAGGCTAAGAGACGCTTATACACCGCCTGCGTATTTGCACTGCTTATGCAAAACATTTTCTGCACAAAATAGACAAAGTTCAAAGCGCACGCTGTTTATGTGGTCATCCTGATGAAACTATTGCTCGTGCCATTTATGAATTTCGCCGTCATGACGCTGCGAGGCAGTGTTTTAAAATAGTGCTCATGTCTTAGTCAGCGACGGCGTTCGTTTCTTGCCCTTAAACTGTTTCTAGAATCTGCTCGTATTGTAGGATTTTATTAGTTTCGAAATGTAACTCTGCCTTCGCACTTAACGCCCCTTCGAGTCTACCAACATTACTAGCTACCATTACCTTTTATTGTGTTTGTAACTGTGCAGTTTATTTCCCTCCTCCATCTATATTGTATACCGTCTCTTCTCTGGAGTGTACGTTGTACTTTCAATCTATTTGTGTTTTTATACGAGTTCGCCCTGATCCGTTTCTTCCTTTTACCATTCACCCTTTATCCCCTCACATGCTTCAAGGGGCAAATTGGTGTCTTCAGTGTATTGTGTGCGCTTTGCTGGAGCTTGTTCTCCTCACTAAGATTGTTCATAACTCAATGAACATTGCAAAGACTTTATCAGAAACGTTCACCTTTAAAGAACTGTGCAATATTTATGGGTGCGTTGCAATGTATTCATAAGAGCATTTACCTTACGTGAGAAGGTAGCTGGCGCTGATATATGGCTTCAACCTCTCCTATTTTTTTCTTATAATAAAGAAGAAAAGTGCCCCGAACAAATAAAGAAATATTGCCTATTCCTATATATATATATATATATTATATATATATATATAAACTATATATTAATATATATATATAACATAATATATATATATAACTAATATATATATATATATATATATATATATAAGCAGTAGAAGAAACTTCTCGAGGAGCCAGAAGAAATAGTTGAGAAAATGGTAGACGCACGATTAAAAGCAAAAACAGTGGTTTACTGACGTTTCGACTGGAGCAGCAGTATTCATCACTCCAGATTAAGACTGGTCCTCCAGTCGAAACGTCAGTAAACCACTGTTTTTGCTTTTAATCGTGCGTCTACCATTTTCTCAACTATATATATATATATATATTGTTATGGCAAAAGGGGGTGTATTTCCTGGACACGATGGAGAAGCTCCACAGGAACAGCCGGAGCTCCACAAGCACAACGCTGAGGATCCTTCCTCTTCTTCCTCTAGCCCAGGGATTCCCCATCCGTCATGTGCATGTCCAAGCATGTCAAGCGTTACAACTACCCCTTCACATACGAAGCCCGGCGGGCGAGTCACTGTTCGCACCATGGAACGAATGGCTTTAAGCGGGCGACGTGAGCCAGTTGCGTCTTGTTGCTCCTGCGTCCAGTCGTAGTGAGCCGGGACAGAACGTACGTGACATACGTGATACGTGAACGTACGTAATCTCTCAAGCGATCAACGATAACGAATGGGCTTGTGTAGCGCGCCAGAAACTTAGTGCACAGGCCGCGCTTTCGTACTGGGGTCCACAGCAAGACCAAGTTCACCTTTTGCATAACAGACGAATTGGTGCCGACTGTCGTAGCGCTGCTTGGAATGCGTCTGCGATGACACAGTTCGGAGTCGTGCAAGGCGCCGAGCTCCTTCGGCGAGGCACAGCGTCTTCGCAACCGAGGGCTCGCAATGCAGAGAAAACGGCAAAATGGAGTCCAGAGTAGTACGAGGAATACGAGCGTGGAACAAGAAGAATGAACTATAGCGTGTGGTTTCATGCATCGCCGTATTGTATGCGTACGTGATAAAAGGCACAGCTCGTCCCAATTCTTTTGGTCCTAATCGACGTACATAGCGAGCATATTAGTAAGCGTTCTGTTAGTGCGTTCGGTCAGAGCCGTTTGTCTGAGGATGATAAAGTGTCGAGTGACGGAAACGGGAAGTACAAAGATGGAGGAGCTCTTCAATGACGTCTGCGACGAATTGGCGACCGCGGTCACTGATTACCTCCGAGGAGCACCGTGTCGAAGAATGAGAAAGTGCAGCATGAATAGGGCCACTTGAGGAGCGGTGGCGGTCGGTACAGCGGCGGTTTTAGCTTATCGCGAACGATGGTCGATGCAAAGATTACCGATCCATTACCACTGGAAGAGCGCGGAAAGAGACCTAGACGGTCGATGCCAACTTGCTCAAACGGAGAACCAGGTAATCTTCAAAGTTGTCAGCGTCGGATTCGGGTTCAGATGCAGGAAGCCGAGACAAGCAGTCGGCGTCCGCGTGGTGGCGGCCACTCTTGTAGCCCACAACGAAGTCATATTGTTGTAGACGCAAGACCCAGCGGGCTAGACGACCAACTGGATCGCGAAGCCCAGTGAGCCAACACAAAGTGTGGTGGTCAGTGGCCACAGTAAATGGGCGTCCGTATATGTATGAGCGAAACGTCTGGACAGCAAAAATAACTACGAAACACTCTTGCTCTGATACAGTATAATTTCGCTCGGCTTTGCTCAGGCATCGGCTAGCATAAGCGACAACATGCTCAACACGATTATGCCTCTGAACAAGCACCGCGCCAACACCGATTCCACTCGCGTCAGCGTGTATCTCAGAGGGCGCAGAAGGGTCGAGGTGACGCAGAATAGGGCCTGATGTCAGAAGAAATTTGAGCTGGGAAAACGACGCCTCACATTCTGGTGTCCAATGAAATGGGACGTTGTCACGCAAAAGGGGCGTAAGTGGCGATGCCAAGTCCGCGAACCGCGGAACGAAGCGACGGAAGCATGTGCACAACCCCAGGAAGCTGCGGAGCTCGCGCACTGATTGTGGTTGTTGAAGTTGCCGACAGCTTCGATCTTCTGAGGATCAGGTCGGACGCCATCCTTGTCAACCATGTGGCCAAGAACCAGCGCTTGACGCTCGCCAAAGCGGCACTTCAGCACGAGGCCGGCACTCTGCAGGCAGTTCAGGACGGTATCCACGCGGCAATTGTGCTCATCGAACGTTCGCCCGGAAATTACTACATCATCAAGGTAACACAAACAAATTTCCCACTTCAATCCACGGAGATTCGTGCAACCTTTCGAAGGTTGCCGGAGCGTTGCATAATTCAAACGGCATAACGTTAAATTCAAAAAGACCGTCTGGAGTGGCGAAGGCCGTTTTTTTCCTTGTGTGCAGGTTCCATCGGGATTTTCCAATACCCGGATCGTAGGTCCACAGACGAGAAGTAGGACGCTGAGTGCAGACAGTCAATTACATCGTCTATTCGAGGAAGCGGGTATACGTCTTTCTTCGTAATGGAATTAGGGCGCCGATAGTCCACGCAAAATCGCCATGAACCGTCTTTTTTCTTGACAAGAATGACCGGTGCAGCCCACGGACTCTAGATGACTCTTGTACAGCACCCTTTTGCAGCATTTCTTTGACCTGATCCGCAATAACCATACATTCATATGAGGCGACTCGGTACGGCTTTTGCCGAATGGGACGTGCCGAGCCAGTTTCAATTGTGTGATGCGCACGTGAAGACGGAATTCGGATGTTGGTGGCATCTTGGGCGAAGTCAAATAAAGAAGCATGTCGGGATAGACACGGTCACCAGAGTAGCACGCTCAGCTGAGGAGAGTAATTTGTCAATCATGCCCAGAAATTTAGAATCAGGCGCAGCTAGTAGCAACCTGAGTCTCACTTTCACACACTACAGCGACATACGCATCCGCGTGAACTTCAAAACGGGCAATTTTTATGCCTCTAAGAAGAACTACGCTATGAGCGGAGCAGTTCAACGCCCACAATGAACTGTGACCATTGTTGATGCTAATAAGACACCGCTACAACAAAATGTCTTTCTTCGCACAGTTCCCGGCAAGTGACTCCACAAAAGCATCCATGAAGCTGTCAGGGTCGCAAGGAGCCATCACCGTGACGGGTGATGCTGTGTGTGCCGGTAGGACCACGTCTTCACAAACCACCAGAACTTCCTTAGCTGAAAAATCTTCGTCAAACGAGGGAAAGAGAAGACTGCTCACTGAACGTTCACCGGCGCCACAGTCAACGGTTGCACCACAATCCCGTAAAAAGTTCATCCCGAGCATGACGTCGTGTGTAGAACTGGGAAGCACCGCGAATTTCACCGTAAACGTTTTTCCAGCCACAGAGACGATCACACTGCAAACACCCATAGGTCGGAGCCATTCGCCACCAACTCCCCGGAATGAAAGAGGCCGATCCCCGCTGAACACTACTTTACGACCAAGACTTTCCTTGAACGCATAACTCATTACAAAAACGGTGGCTCCAGTGTCCACTAAAGCCATTGTTGAAACACCATCCACAAAAACTTGAACTTTGTTTTTTTTTCATAGAAACAGGCAGAGGTTTATCGATTATAGACTGTCCAGCAACCTCACCCCCATCGGCCGCACCGGTTAGTTTGCCGGGGCGGTGGTGACATCGGGCGCAGCGAAGCGATGGCGACCACCTCTGGCGCATTGTGGGTGGTGTCAGGCTGCGATACGATGAAGGAGAACCACTTCGCTGCGAACTTTGTCCGGAGGGGGTCGGAAGTACTCCCTGAGGCCAAGATAAGTCAAACCTGCATGAAGTACGTTGAGGATACGTGTCCGTGGCTCTGTATGTTGGCGGCTGGCGGCGACGACGGCAGAATCACTGGATGTGGCCCTTCACGCCGTATCGGTAGAAAACAGGCGGCAGACGCCCCGTATCTGACCGTTAAAAAGACGCATTTCGCATATCTGGTTGGTAGGCACGCTGACCAACCTTGTAGTTTCCGGTGTTTGGGTGATACATTTGTAGATGTGGGTAGTAATAGTCGGTATCATGATTACCAGGAAAGCCGCCTGGCCGCCGAAAATCTGCGTCCCTGTTATAGGGACCATTAAGATTTCCCGGCGCTCGGTGGGACTCAATGCTTGCAGCGTTGATGGACGAATTCATGCATTCATCGTGGACACAAGGACATCGGCACGCAGGTTCTTTCATTAACTGGCCTTCAGAGAAACTTGCTTCCTTGTGTGTCACGTCTTCATGTAGCCGCAACTCGTCACGGACTATTTGCCGTATGGTAGCCGCGAGATCAACGGTAGTCGTGCAGTCAACGCTTGCGACGGTGTTTACGTTCGATAAGCGGCCAAACTTGGGAGTTATACGGCGTTTTTTGAGCGCTTCGAACGTAAGGCAATGCCGAATTACATCCGACACGGTGTCCAAATGCTCCTTGCTAATGAGGAATGTGTAGACATCTTCAGCAATTCCCTTCAGTAGATGGCCCACCTTGTCACCTTCAGGCATTTCGGCGTTCACCACTCTACACAACTTCAGAATTTCCTCAATGTACGTGGTGCAGCTTTCCCCTGGGACTTGAGCTCGCTGCAGTAGAATCTGCTCCGCCCGCTTCTTCTTAGCTTGAGCGTCACCGAAGCTTTCCTTCATTAACTCTATTAACCGATCCCTTGTCGTAAACTTTGCTTCATTGTTGTCAAACCACACCAAAGCAGTCTTCTCCAAGGAAAATACGACGTTTGCAAGCTTCGCTGTCGCATCCCAGCGGTTGTACTTATGTAACACCCCTTATGTAACACCCCCCTGTGGGGACTTTAAGGAAATAAAGTGAAAGTGAAGTGAGAAAGTACACTTCACAAATAAAGTGAAGTGTACTTGCTCACTCGTTCGTAATGGGTGAGCCATTCGTCGACATCCTCTCCCTCTTTCCCTTCAAACTTCCGCGGTTCTCGTTGCTGCTGCCAGCCACTGGGCGGTGTCGCCGAAGAGTTGCCTTGAGCCGGGGGCGTCATGACTTCTCGGACGGGCGAGAGGCCAGCTACGCGACGGCTTCGACGAAGATCCAGTGACGCCGTTGTCTGCTGGGAATACCCCGCAACTCCACCAAGAGTAAAAGGGGGTTTATTTCCTAGACAGGACGGAGAAGCTTCACAGGAACAGCCGGAGCACCACAAGCACAACGCTGAGGATCCTTCCTCTTCGTCTATCCCCGGGATTGTCCTTCCGTGATGTGCATGTCCAAGTATGTGAAACGTTACGATATATATATCTATATATATAATATATATATATATATATAATATATATATATATATATATATATATATATTATATAATATATATATATATATTTGATTGATTGTAGGGTTTAACGCGCCGACGCAACACAGGCGATGAGGCGCGCCGTAGTGGAGGGCTCCGGATTAATTTTGACCACCTGGGGTCTTTAACGTGCGCCGAAATCTCGTACACACGGGCATTTTTGCTTTTCGCCTCCATCAGAAAAGCGGCCGCCGCGGCCGGGAATCGAACCCGCGACCTCGTGCCCAGCAGCGCAACGCCTTAGCCTGAGCCACCGCGGCGGGTATATATATATATATATATATAATATATATAAGATTTCGATGAGTTTTGCAACGGGCCAGAAGAAACGGTCAGGTAAAAGATAAGAACAACTTTGCGGTTAACTTGTTTATTATAAATTAGTCCGACAGTTTCGGAAGTGGAACTTCCTTCCTCAGGGACAATCCCACAATGAACACCGAATCCTTATGCACACTGCATGCGAGGGAGAGTCTCTCCCTCCTCTCCCTCATGAGGAGGGGAATACGCCAGAGAACGTAAAAAATCGGGTAACAACAGGCACTTGCTGAGTGGAGAGGATTTAAATTAAAAAAAGGAGAAAAAGAGGAAAGGTCGGTGGTTTTAGTGAGAAAACGGCTCTGGTGGGGAAGGGAGCGGGACCAAAGGTTTCTGTCGGCCCGCTGCGGCTGGGATGAAAGAGAACTGACAAACAAATACAGACAACGCATGAGCACAGGATGGGAAGAGCGGGGCCGTGGTGTAGTAACTAAGGACGCGGTCTTGGCCCGGCATTTGTTTCGTGGGTTCACCCAGAACAGACCGTTTAAACGGAGATCATTGCTTTTACCAAGAAACCGGTGATAAGTCTACTTTGTTTGCCCTTTGAAGGGCCGCGACATGGCGACAGAGAAAGGCACTAGCGGCAGCCAGCGGCGAGCCGCATAGGCGGTCGGAACCGCGCGGAAGACAGGGATCAAGTTACACAGGGGCGCGGCGAGTTCGGAGAAGGCGACGAGTGACCCCGTCCGTCCTTGGCCGCAGCGTAGAGTAATGTAAGGCACACATACGACGCGACAAGCGTGAGTTCAATGGAGGGCCGACACAGAAAACCACTGAATTACACACCGCTTGTCTCACAGAACACGACAATCTCAAGTACTGGCCAGATTGCACTGGCCTGTTCAACGTCACCTCCCTCTCTCTTCTTACTCTTCTAGTTGTCCCCAATGTTGACAGCATTTATCGCGCAGCACGTGCAGTGCGGGGCTTAGGGCGGCTTTTTTGGGCGGCGCTCCCTCTCGGTATGCGCCCGTTTGTCTGCTGAGCTAATGGCGGGTGGTCCTGAATGAATTAAGAAAAAAATAAAAAACTTTTATGCTAGGAGAAAGGGGGTGGAACAATGTGCATCCACTTCCCTGTTGTCAATCAACGTCGTGGTCCTCCGGAGGCACGACATGCTGCCAGCGCTCTCGTTGATACCATGAGTCGCGTTTTGAACTTATAAATAAGGTACGATTCTTCTGTTCGCGCTCCCGTTTAGTGTGAAACCGGTCTCTAGCAGAGTGACTTTAATTTGGTCGAATGAATGTCCTGGGAGGCTGACATGTCTTGAAATGGGCAAGTTCGGTTGTGTTTTAGCGTGAGAACGGTGGTTGTTAAAAGCGTTTACGGAAGGCGGTTTCTGTTTGTCCGATGTACTGCATGCCACAGATGTCACAGTGAAGCATGTAGACGACATTTTGGCTGTCACAGTTTAGATGCGCATTTATTTTGAATACGTAATCTGAGGAGCTGGCTTAGCAGTAGTGGTGGTAGTCCATGTGTGAACAAACCTTACAACGTGTTTTCTTGCATGGCTGGCATCCCCGTTGAGTGCCCTCAATGGCAGTCGTCTTGGCTCTGACTAACATATCTTTCAGGTTTTTTCCGCGGCGATAAACACTCGGGGGGGCTTTTGGAAAATTGAAGATAGCCGCTACTTTGTTGCAGTATATTAAAATGTCTCGAAAGAATGTTATTAAGTTTGGGCAACGCAGATGAGTGGGTGAGGACAAGATTTGTCTGGCTTCCTTCATTCCTGGGATTCCCTCCATGTAGAATTTCCTCGCGGTTTAGGTTACGAGCTCTGTTGATGGAGTCATCGACCACTGCTGCTGGGTACTTTTGAGACGAATGAGGGCATTTTTAGTTGTTGGGAGTTGTGGTCAAAGTCGGCGTTGTCAGAGCAAATTCTGCGGTATCTGTGGGCCTGGGAATAGGGAATGCTCATCTTGCAATGCCGTGGATGGTCACTTTCAAAGTGCAGATACTGCTGGCGATCTGTGGGTTTCTATATAGGGCTGTGATCGTGGTCGTGCCCTCTACCTGAATGGTGACGGTCGAGAAAGTTCACCGATGTCCTTGAGATATTATGCGTAAAAGATATAGAAAGGGTGGACCAAGTTGAAATCCGAAATGAACTTATGCAAGCTTGCCTCGTCAGGCGGCCAGACAAAAAAGATGTCATCCAGGAATCGCTTGTATATGAGCGGGCGAACGGGTTGAGCTTCCAAGAAGGGTCCCTCGAGTGCCGCCATGAACAAGTTCGCGTAATTAGGTGCCATTTTTGTGCCCATAGCTGTGCCGCTAATTTGAAGGTAATGTTTGTTTTCGAATTGGAAATAATTGTAACGAAGCACCAGGTCAGTAGGGTAGTAAGGGCGTGCTCATTAATCTCTAGTGCCATATCAGCGTTTTGACATTGCCTTCCACGGTATACCTGATGCCGTCTGAATGGGGGATATTGGTGTAAAGCGATGAGACATCCATTGTAACCAGGAAGCTGCCAGGGGGGATTACCAGTCCAGACATCTCTCTCAAAAAAATGGTTTGTGTCCTTGATATAGGCCGGAATTTGGGAACTGCGTTTTTCAAAATAAAATCAAGAAAGCTGGAAATTGATTCTGTTGGAGTGCCATTGCAAGATACAATAGGGCGGCCTGGATTGCCAGGTTTGTGAATTTTAGGGAGTAGGTAAAAGCGTCCCGGTGCTGATTGGGTGGGCGTCATTGCTTAAACATGTCTTTAGTATATCGCCATTTTCAAGAAGCCTTGTGAGTTCAAGGGTGATTTTCGATACGAACTGCTGTGTTGGGTCCGCAGGAAGTTCCTCATAAAAATTCTCATCACTCAGTTGTCGGAGTCCTTCCCTAATGTAGTCGGTTTTGTTAATTACGACTATTGCTCCGCCCTTGTCCGCCGCTTTATATACAATGTCATCCCGTTGGCGGAGGGAGAAAAGGGCCTTGCGCTCATCAGTTGATAGGTTGTTTGCGGACAGGGGTTTGTTTTCTTTAATGCAATTCAACACGTCTTTTTGAACGGCCGAAATGTACATATCGAGATGTTTGTCCCGACCATCGCTCGGTGTCCAACATTTGTCTGATGCTCCCGGAATTTTTTTGTCTGGGTTCGTTTCCCGGTCGTAGAAGTATTCACGAAGGCGTAAGTTCCTCGCAAAATTGTCTAAGTCCTGGTACAGCTGAAATTCATTAAATTTACCCGTAGAGGGACAGAATGTGAGACCTTTTGACAGCAGTTTAAGTTCAGATTCTATGAGCGGTACGTCCGATAGGTTGACAACGTTGGATTCTGGATGCGCCGAACTTTCAGATGGGGTTTGACTCACAGGACATACGCTTTTCTCCTCACCCAAGGGTACAGCAGTGGATTATCCGGAATGGAAGAATTCTCAGTTCTGGTTTGGCTTCCTGAGCATCCAACTCCCTGCTCCCTAAAGGAGTGATCTGGAATGGGGATATTGTCTCTCCGCATCTTTTTAAATTTTTGGTTCATCACACCTCCTTCTTTTTGAGATTCGTATCTCTTGAGTTCCATTCTTTCCATTTCGGATATCTCCGGGCTGCTCCGAAGGTAAGTTTCCAACTTCTCTATTTCTAATGTCTTTCTTTTCTCTGTGTCCTATATTACCTGCATTAGCTGCAAGGATGCGTCCTCAAGAATATTGTTCCAACCGCGCCATTTCATTGCATTAAGATCGGTCATTGCCGGTGTCAGCCTTAGCCGCAGTCCTTTAGGTATTTTACGTGCTGTTGCATATGATTTTAAAGTAGCACTGTGCAAGTTGTAGCGCACGCGCTTATCTATGCTTTTGCGAAGAGAGAGGAAGGCGCGCGACCAGGGTCGTGTCGTTCGGGCCGTACCTTTACTTGGGCGGAGTCAGTCGTTGCGAACCCCCGCGTCAGTCGTCTCAGGGGGGTCTGGCGTGTCCCGTTGGGCCGGCGTGGCGAAGTCTTCGGGGTCACAGCTGTGGTGGGAGAGACCTCCGGAGAAGGGGGAGCCCGCTGACGTTCCCGCTGTGCCGGCGTTGCACCTGGTGTTGGGTTGTTCGGTGCCCGGGGTTTAAAGGGTCTCCGCTGCCAGCCGAGCGCCCTGAACGAGAGAGCGTTGCGGAAGTGCTCCGCCAGCAGCGCAACGCCCTCAAAACTCGCGTGGAGCCCGTCAGCAGCAAAGACCCTCCGTGCCGGTAGTTCGTGGAAGGCGTGATCGATGTAGCGCACGTCTGCTCCTAACTCCTTCCGCTGGCACAGGCGGCGGACCTCGCGCACAATATATATATATATATATATATATATATATTATATATATATATATTTTATATATATATATATATATATATATATATATATATATATATATTTTATATATATATATATATAATTGTTGGTTGGAGTTCCGCCTCGCACGCCAACTGGAGGTTGGGGTGGCTTTGCGGTCTTCCGGGTAGCCGATCTCCTCATTGCAGACTAATGGGGCCTCGAAGACGAAGTTGAAGTAACGCAAGGAATATTTATGTACACTTATTTACATTTGTACATTACAGTCAAAAGCGGAAAACATTGGGACTGACTTCCTCGGCAAAGCCGATGGTGCACGCACCGCACCGTCAATCAGAACCGCCGGCCGGACTCTTGCGCTCCGTTTTTAGAACACGAGAGTCCAGCCCACATGCAGAAACATCCAATCATGACACACCACCAATATGATGGACACGTACACTCGCTCCCTCTACTGTGGCAAGAGCGCACAGAAATATACAAGACGAAAATACCCCTCTCCCCCCGTGGGGTACTCTTTGACCTGTCCCCCTCGTCGCATTCCCCACCAGGCCGTCGCCCTCATCGGCTGCGTGTTTCTCGGAAAATGAAGGGTGCGGACAGGCCGGCGGCACGTGGTACCTTGGCCTCCTGAACGGGTTGCCGCGGGCAGCCGACACCACTGCCTGCGATGAGTCACGCATACCCACGTGCGAGCGGCTCACGCGTGTCCCTCCCGGTTTCCGTGCGCCGCGAGAAATTCCCGGAGGCCGGGTTGCCATCCTGCCCGTGTGAACGGCCTTCCCGATTCTGTGCAGAACCGTCGACATCTTTACAATATATATATATATATATATATATATATATATATATATATATATATAAATATAATATATTATATATATGATGTGTGTGTGTGTGTGTGTGTGTGTGTGTGTGTGTGTGTGTGTGTGTGTGTGTGTGTGTTTTGTGTGTGTGTGTGTGGGGTGTGTAAAATTTAACTGTATGGCTAATGATCGTTAAGAAGTAAAAACGGCCGCGATAAAAAACATAGCAACTTTTATACGACGTTTCGGACGGGGACCGTCCTTCCTCAAGAATGAAACGTTCTTCAAGAAGGATGGCCCCCGTCCGAAACGTCGAATTAAAGAACACTCGTCCGGCGAAGACGGGTCCGCCAGTCGAAATGTCAGTAACCCTTTTTGTTTTGTTTTTTTTAGACGTGCTTCGGACTCTACTTTTTGATATTTCTTCTGGACCACTGGAAACTTTTCTTCCAATATATGTATACGTTTCGACCGGGTTCCGGTCTTCGTCAGAGTAAACATTAGATCGGTACCTGAGTGCGCAGAATATATGGGAACGAAATGATAAAGGCTGACGAATAATTACCTTGGCAGGTGGAAACCAACAAACTAGCATAGAAAAAGCAAGAAGAACACTCGGGGTAGTCGACACGTGTGAGTTAACACGAATGTTTCAGATAGAGTACTGGTTGTATGCGGTTATTACCAAATCAACGGGGATCAACAGGGGCAATTTTTAAGCAACATTATAACGGTCAGAAGCGGCTGTGCGCTTTATAGGCAAACCCATACAGAGCGATAAATCAAAAACAAAACAAAGAGGTCATCGTTATGTAATACGTTGCATATCGGTTTCGTAAGCACAACCAAACGTAACCGGTAAATCCGAACTAGAATCTGTTGCTCCGATCCTTCAGTTCAAATAAGGGTTTCCGCTATGAAGCCTGCGTGCCGGGGCAATAAACGCGTCGACTTTCCTCCACTTTCATTAATAGAAAAATTTTTGGGACCGTTTTTGACGCTCCGCTATGCTCCCGACGTCCCGCTCAGCACAACCGGAGCGTGAGCAGCCGAAAGGCTTTTGCTAAGCGATAACCGATCTCCCTCGACGGGGAATGATTCGCGTGCTGGTCGTTTCGCGTGCGCGTTAAACCAAAACTTCATCCTGAAGGAAAAATAAGAATTGTATTTGGTCGCCCAAACAAAGCAAAATACCGTGTTTCTTGGCCTCATTTACCCTTTTTTTTTATAATGTAGTCGCTGAGATGGTAAATTTTTTAATAACAATAAAGAAGCCGATAAAATTTGGAATAGCCAAGCCAAGGCTGCCCTTTTTCGGCGCTGCATAGAAGCAGCCCCGCGCTTCGGTAGACGTTTTTTTGCTTCCGTTCTAAAGATCTTTTAGGTGTGTGGCACCATTGCCTATTCGGAAGCGTTTCGCGGGTTCGTCGCTCGTGTTTCAACTGAAGAAACGAAATTCGCCGTAGCGCGCTCGCATCGCGGGGGCAGCCATGTTAAAATTCCGTACGCTAGCGTAAGCTGCCGCGACGGTCCGCTAAGAGGCCCCGGTTAGCGGAGCGGGGCCCCCCTCCGGTATCTCCGGTAGCGCGCTAGCGCGCCACGCATGCGCAATGGCGCTCCCGCTTGCTATCGGAGCGGAGCGGACCGTAAAACGGTCAGCTAAAACTCTCTTTAATATCACGTTTAACTGTGTCAAATTTCTGAACCAAACAGGACTCACGTACTTCTATTTCGTAATGCGAATGGAAACCTGATTCTACTATACTAGCCCTTATTTTTTTAAAGAGTGACCAGCAAGATTTACATGCTTGGATAAAGAAATACCAGGAGAGGAGTGTGCGTGTGCCTGGTGGTTAATAACGCGGAGCTTGAAAGACGTCTGTATTTTGCCAATGTATACTGTATACTAGAGAGCGCAGACTGCACATTCTAGACGGTATGCGACATTCGACATGTCGCAATTAAAGTCACCCTTCATCTTAAGGAGAAGTCAGAAGCTGTGCTATTTACTGTCAGTGACGTGATCATATAGGCACACACTGTGCAACGAGCATTTCGGCAAGGAGAACACCCATGTGAAAGTGGTGGTGAGATCTTGGATGACGTTAGCATGGCCCGTAGGTTTGTGGAATGGTGATAGACTAGGCTCGGTGGCTTTTTAAAAGTGCTTCTAAGCCGCTGGCTTTGCATAAGGATGTTGTGATGCTTTTTTAGAACAGCTATGACTTTTAGCGCAGACGCGGAGGGGTAAAGTACAAGATTGGGTTGCGAATAAGCTGTTGTTTTATTCTTCGGCTCAAGAATCATTTTGCGGTCAAAGGGATCTGCACGCTTCAGAGCATCGTCAATTAATTGCTGCAGGTAGTTATGGTTTGTTAGAGATTTCCGGAGTTTGGCGCAGTTATCAACAAAATCTGATTGTTCAGAACATATTCTTTTGAAATGAAGGGCTTGACTGTTTGGAATAGTCGTTTTATTGTGTTTAATATGGCAGACTTCGAAGTGCAGATACTGATGCCTGTCAGTGGGCTTTCTATAAAGCTTTGTCGTTAATTCTCCATCAATTAGGGACACTAACGTCGAGAAAACCATCACTCGGTTCTGAGAAATGGTGCAAGGACTTAATAAACGGGTGGGCGTTATTAAAGTCAGCTAAAAAGGAATAAATATCAGATTCTTCATGCGGCCAAATTTGGGAGATGTCGTCGATATAACGCTTGTACTCGTAAATAGGTTTGACGGAGTGGCCAGCAAGAAATTCACCCATCAAGATATTCGCATAATGAGGGCCTGTTCTTGTGCCCCTAGAAGCTCCACTCACTTACACATAGTGTTCATCAGAAAATTTACAATTGTTTAGTTGAAGTAATAATATGAGCATGGTTGCTTGAGAGGATTTGCAATTGGCATGTCGTCATTTAAACTAATAGATAATTAATGACGGACAGCCTTATACCGTCTATGATGACGTACCGTTACATCACAACAACGTTATATACCGTTGTTGTGATATATATATATATATATATATATATATATATATATATATATATATATATATATATAAATGGGTTCGGTCGTGGGTTCGTTCCCACCCGGCGGGCATTTTTTCACCACTTTCTTACTGACTCAAAAAATTCTTCATCTGTTTCTATACCTACCGCACCCACCCTCCCCTTTGCTTTCCGAGGTTTTTCTTGACTGCCAACCCTTATTCTGTCTTAATTCACCGAGCCCCTCATTTCTTCCATATTCTATGATATATTATATATATATATATATATATATATATATATATATATATATATACGAAAGACCAGCAAGTGGCGCGAAGCCACCGTGAGAGCACTACCGAACAATGAATAAGCTACACGGCCACAACAACGGCCAGCATTGGCCTTGTGATTGGCGTACGCCCACTCAAGGAGATTGACCACTCGGATTGTGCAGATGACGATGAGGCAACAGGGTCAGCCACGCAGCGGCATCGTCATCGGGTGAAGCTCGTGAAGCTTGTGAAGAGACATTCGACCGGCTGGACCACCGATACTTTTGCCACTTCTCTGCTTCTCCTATTAATTATCCCCTTGTCAAGGCAATAAACCCGGATAACAATATATATATATATATATATATATATATAAACGAAAAAATACCGTTGTTTCGGTTACGGTTTCGTGAGTGAAAACGGTTCAGTTCCGGTTCGGCAAAATCACGTACCGAACCGGTACGCAAACCGGTCGGAGCTTGAACCGGTCGCGAACCGGTTGAGTTGAATATGAGTTGAATTATCACTGAAATGCCAAAAAATCTGTAGTTTAAAACTACAGTCAAATGAAAAACAAACAAAAATTCAAACTGCTGTGTTTCCCAGGCAGTGGCGCCATTGCAAAGCAAACTTTAAACAATCACGAGATATTAGAAAAGAGATGAAGGGGCGACGATTTACCACCTACTTTCTCGCCCAGACTTTATGTTGTTCCTAGCGACTATTCATAAAGCCACCGCCAAGAGATATGACGGTGGGATATATATTTTCTGCCCTTCTTTTTTTGTGAAAATCGCAATCGTCGCTATGGAATCGCCCATCACGCTAACCTTGAAGTTTTAAATTTTACCCTGCGTACTGGCGTGTTCAAATACCAGCGCTTAATACAATGGCTCACATTTTTTATATTTGTAACAAAACAGAATAATCCTACAACATGCACATAATACTACCAATGAATTAGATTATTTGGTCCCTGAATAATTTGTAGCTGTCACCTTATCGAATGTGTTAGCCACACTTTTGTTAAAAGTAAGCTTTAGTTAACGCTCAGTCATTGCATTATTGCTCTGACCACTGCAATTCTTTTGCGATAGCTATACCGGATGTGTGCATTACAATCATATGTCATCGTACCGCCTGACCCCCGCCATCGTTTCCGTGTGCTACATTGCGGAATCTTATAACAGATTATGCTGTTACAAAATTAAAGGGAAATTTGACGCGCGGAGCATGAGATGGGACTTTTTATATGCGACTGCATCTCATTCACTCGCCTTGTCCCTCCATACGGCGTTGACCGCACCTCCCCCTACACTATAAAAAAATAGTTAGCGGCGCCCGGTTTCGATCCCACGATCCTGTGGGCGGAACGCGAGGTACATGGTGCTCTTCCCACTGCGCCACAAAACCGAGACAGAATCAACTGCTACGAACGCGCCTTGTATCCTTGACTCTTTCAAACTACGTCAAGAAGCTACTGATACAACGCATGAGGGGGCAATGATTAACACTTGCAATAAAAGAAAAGAAGCTCCCACTTACAGCAACAATGATGGAGTAAAGGTCGTTGCGACAGCGAAGACCCAGGCATACCACTTAAAGAGATTGACCAAGATTGCCCAATAAAACATAATAATAATAATAAAACATAATAATCATACGCGTTCCCGACATGTTTCACGCGATTTCAGAATCAATCCAACGGAAACCCCAAGTGAACCCCACGATGCGTCGCATCTACACAGGGTTCCACTCGCGGGGAGGTGGGCGCAATTTTTTTGAGCAGACGCTCTTTAATTCGTCCACAGCAGTACTCCCCTCCGGAACGAGTAGCAGTAGAAGTAATCTAGCGAGTTGGGCTGTCAGTACAAGTGCACCTTCGAAAAAAGCTGATCTGAAAGAGACAAAACTGCATCAGCAGCAAACGGCTTAGCCACTGAGCAGCTCCTGCGGTCACACTCGTCAAGTATTAACAATTTGCAGTTGTCGGACCTTTTAAACAATTACGAAATGCAAAAAGTTTGCAAACATCTGGTGTGGGCTTTCGCTGTTGCGCAGTGGAGCACTCCTGCAGCCTGATTGCTCCAATAAAGTTGGAGCTAGGGAAGGGCAAAGTCGTTTTATATCCCCTGCAAGCTGCCGAGAATGACATTTCGTTTGGTCAGCTTGCACTACGCTCGCGCTTACAGCAGCAACAGACCATAGCTACATTGGTGCTCATTCATTTCCGCTGTTGTTACATAGAGCGTGATAGTGTTCAATTGTCTGGAGGGGAAAGTGCGTGAGCGGGTACAAAGTGTATGGTACGTGGAAGAAAAAAAGGCCTGAATTGCATTGACTGTGCAATATCAACAACGGAGGGTCGAACCGTTTCGGCATGAACCGGTAACCGTTATTTCTGTTTTTGGTTCAGTTCCGGTTCGGGTTCAGCGTGCTCAAAAAATAACGGTTCGTGTTCGGGTTCAGTTCCGGTTTTCGGTTCATATATATATATATATATATATATATATATATATATATATATATAAATATATATATATATATATAATATATATATATATATATATAATATAAAGGACATACCGGTTTTTCCAGTTCACCACAACTTATATAATATATAATATATTATATAATATTAAATATATATTATATTAAAGAAATACCGGTTTCCAGTTCACCACAAAACGGTTCGACCATGCCGTTATTGATACCGCGTGGTCAGTGTCATTAGGGTCTTCTTTCTTTCAGGCGCCATCTGATTTGCAATCCCTCGCCCTTTGCTCCTTCAGATAAATCAAAACGCTACAAACGCTGTGTCCGAAGTCACAACATGGTGAAACTGATTATTTGATTGATTATGTGGTTTTTTAACGCGCCAACAATACACGCGATGAGGCACGCCGTAGTGGAGGGCTCCAGATTAATTTTGACCCCCTGGGGAGCTTTAAGGTGCGCCGAAACCTTAAACACACGAGCGTTGTTGCTCTTCGCCTCCATCAGGAAAGCAGCGGCCGCCGCGGCCGGGAATCGAACCGGCGTCCTCGGCTCAGCAACACAACGCCATAGCCACAACATGCTGAAGCGACTGCGCACCAATATTGAAACGGTATGTTGCTGGTGGTCGAGCAAGCAGGGTGCAAGGCTTGGCAGAACAAATGTCAAACTCTTGGCAGCCTGCACGACGTTTGCAACAACGACTTTGCCCTTCCCGCGGTCGCCGGTATGCCGATTACCACGCCACCTCAAAGGGCCTTTCAAGGCTCAATAAAACGTTCCTCGCTCTCTCTCCCTCGCTGGGATGGTGCAAGTGGAATCAGACCGCGAGATAGTTGTACTGTGTGCCAGCCAAGGTTCAAGCCCTACATCTGCCTATGTCTATTTGTAGTTATCTAAACAGCGTTGAAATGTTTTTTTAAGTCCATGCGTAATCCCACGAATTAAAACAACAGCGCCACAAACGGGATACAGAAAGAAAGAGACGCCCATGGGTTTGTTATTGGTTCGAGGCATCTGCATTATTATACAAGCCAGGCGAACCTCACGTAACAAAAAGAAGGAAAAATAGGGCGAAGAGACCGAAGAAATAAGATTCTTAAACGTACTACAGGGGGATAAGGAAACATTGATGGATTATGGGTTTTAATGCACCGACACTACACAGGTGATGAGGCATGCCGTAGTGGAGGGCTCCGGATTAATTTCGACCACCTGAGGATTTTCAGCACGCGCCGAAATCTCGAACTCACGGACGTTTTCGCTCTTCGCCTCCAACACAAGAGCGGCGGCCTCGGCCAGGAATTGAACCCACAGCACAACGTCCTAGCCACTGAGCCATCGCAGCGGGTCGGATAAGAAAAGAGACGTGCCAATGCGAAATTCTAGAGATTGTAATCTTTCGAATTGAGAGGTGTACCCAGCGTTGGGCACTGTACGTTCGCTTTCCCTGGTGGCCACTAGTGTCTTTGGTAGTCTCTTGTACACGAAAATCTGCTCTTTCTTTTTGGTAACTTCACTATGACCTCAAGGACGTTGTTCTCAAAGTGGTGAGAAACACAGAAATACTTCCAAAGTTTTTGCTACAGAGCAGCAGCCGTGACGTAACAAAGAAGTAATTTTAAACAGAATGGCAAATGTGTTAACTCGTTGTCAGCATCCAAATGGTACAATAAAATGGAGAAAGGGGAACCAATAAATCCCACAGTGACGTGTCTTGGCGGTGGCCTTATGTATACTCTAAGACAACATTATGGCTTTGTTCCCTACATCCCGGATCTCAGCAGAGAAGCATGGAGGTGATTGAAACGCCTGGCACAACTCCCTGCTTTTTTAATAAAGAGCCTTTCTATCTCTCGGGCGTAACTACTAAAAATTGACTTTAATATTGCACGATGCACAGTTAAAAAATATTATTTCGAATGAAGAAAAATATACTTGAGGGTAATGGTAAATTTCAAGTATACAAAACTGTTCTTTCGCACTTCGCTGATAATTCAGCTCTGAGCTGGTTCGTGAACCGGTTAAACCTTCCGAGCCAGTTCGCGAACCGGTCGGCGCATGATTTAGGCGAACCAGAACTGACCCGGAACGAAATTAATTTGCCCTAACCCGAACCGTAACCGAACCGGTATTGTTTCCGGTTCGATACACTGACTTCTGGAGCACATCATCGCTTCCCGTATATTCAACCACCTTGAATCAAACCATTTATTTTCTCCGAATCAGCATGGGGTTAGGAAGAGTTGGTCATGCGAAACGCAATTACTTGAATTTACAACTGATGTTCATACTAATATGAATAAAAATCTTCAGACAGACTGCATTTTTTAGACTTTTCAAAAGCTTTTGACCGCGTACCTCATTGCCGCCTAATTTCCAAATTATCTGCTATGCAATTAGATCCGCTAACCTTACCATGGATTCGGAATTTTCTATCACTCCGTAAACAATTCACTGTCATCGATAACGACTCGTCACCTGTGTCTTGTGTAACCTCTGGGGTGCCGCAGTGCAGCGTCCTGGCTCCACTTCTGTTTCTCATCTATATTAATGACTTAGCAAAGGGCCCAACATCCTGCATACGCATATTTGCGGGTGTTTGCATAATATACCAACCTATTAAAAAAGTTAATGATCATTATGTCTTACATACTTGACCTAGTCATCAAATGGTGTCATGCATGGCAAATGACATTAAACGCATCCAAATGTAAAACAATGCCCTTTAGTCGTCTGCATGACCCGTCCGTGTTCCCTGAGTATAAATAATGAAGTGCTTTTGCAGGGGTCCACCTACAAATACCTCGGAGTTCATCTCACACATAACCTTTCATGGGCCACTCACATCACTACCATCTGCGCCAGTGCCTCAAGATCATTAGGATACCTACGCCGTAACCTACATTCTACTCCGTCTAACATCCGCAAATTAGCCTACGAAACATTTGTCCGCCCCCAACTTGCATTTGCCTCTGCAGTCTGGTCACCTCACCCCAACTACCTTATAAATATGGTCGAGGATATTCAAAACAGGGTTGTCCGTTTCATTTCCCGCAATTGCGCCATTAAACTCTAAACATCATCATCATTCATTTCCCGCAATTGCGATTACGGTTCCAGTGTAACGCAACTTAAAAAGGATCTTTCATTTCAACCCTTAGTCACTCGCCGCATTATCGCTCTCTTATGCCTCTTTCACAAATACGTACACACCACTAAAATAACTAGGCTATCCATTTACGAACCCCATATATAACTAGATTGTGCAACCGATTTAGTTTCTCGCGAATCTATGGGAAAATAAATTTGAATCTATGGGAAACAAACAAATCAATGGGAAAACAATCCGCATTGCCCAGTGCAATCAGGTTATGGAATTATCTTCCTGATAACATAGCATTTAACACTAACCGCGATTCATTCCGTCGAAAGTTACTCTTAAATTTATCATGATATTTTCATATTTGCATAGTCTGTTTTGGTTTTTGTATATGTGTGGCACGTGCAGTACGCCGTGAACATAGAAAAACTACGTTTTGCGCTTTGGTTATTTTTTTTTTTGTTGTTGATTGAATTCTTATCTTGTATTGTCAACATGCTTTTGCGCGAAAATTACGGTACCTATCTTCTTGATATCCTTACCTTTTTGTTCAAAGTTTTAGCCATTTTTATTAAACATCCTGTATCATTTGTAAACTGCATTCTACTTTGTTCTTGATGCGATATGCTGATTTATGTATTTTGTTTTGCTGCACTGTTTCCTTGTTGTTAGTAATTTTTACGCCTTACTCCTGTATCTTCGAGACAAACGTGTACTTTTTTTCTTTTTCTGCCCCCCTTACTCAATGCCCTACACAATGGGCCTGTAAGATAAACGCCCGTCCGTGTGTACGAGATTTCGGCGCACGTTAAAGATCCCCAGGTGGTAAAAATTAATCCGGTGCCCTCCACTACGGCGCGCCTCATCGCCTGCGTTGCGTCGCCGCGTTAAACCCTACAATCAATAAGGATTGGCAGTCAAAAAACCCTCGGAAAGCAAAGGGGGGTGTTAACGGAAGAACGACCGAAGCGAGACCGAAGCCATGGCTGCCCTTAGCGGGGATCACAACTTTACTGCCAGGGGCGCTTTCATGATGATTATGATGAATGGCGCATACCCAGCGGGAGATTTAACATCAGGTTCAACATGTTAACGGAAGAACGACGCAATCGAGACCTGGGCCATGGCTGCCCTTAGCGGGGATGATCACTTTACTGACACGGTCTATTTCCCTGATGATGATAATGAATGGCGCGTAACCAGAGGGAGATTTAACATCCTCCCGCACCCGAGATAATCGATAGGTGCACAATAAATCCGCAATCCTAACATTTTGTTTTTTCAGTCCATAAGGTCAATGTTTGCGACGCGGTCGGGGAATGCTATCCACACTTTCGTTTCCACCGGTGCTTGCGCCGTCCTGCAGATCTCACGACCGCAAAGGGCCGCCAAGGCAATGCGGACGACAACCAGACTGTGTGTCCAGCTGCCTCAGAAGGTTGCAGTTCTTTCGCCGTGCACTTATTGTGACGAAGTCGATGTCGTACAAGTCCAAATATCATTGTGAAATAGTTACTGTGGTGCAGGGAGTCTAGTAGTGTTCTCCTGCCGGCCTTGTGCTTTCCTTCTGTTTGTTTTTCCACTCCTGACGAGATCGTTTTCGTGCTTCTTGCAAGCCTAATGTATGGTTCGGATGGTACTCCACCATGCCTTGCTGCCTCCTCGCACGCGGCTGACGTGACTGGCCAGGGTTCTCGCCTTTCCCAACTTCGCTGAGATGGAACAAATCATAATTGTTGCTGGGTACAACCTCTAGCAACACTTCGTTGACTAGAACTGGTGGGCTTTTCATTACTTCCGGTAGGTGTTCGCTCTTCACTATGTCTGAACCGAAGATACAATCGATTGCCCACGGTGGTAGTTCTGCCTTCGCGTTAAGGTGCTTGGCATCTCCACGGTTTTCATCGTCTGCTTGGATGGCAGCAACTGCGTCGTCGTGGCCTGCAGCAGGCATAATCTCGTGTTCTCCCCGCCCGTCTTCCGTTGGGACGCTTGCCGGTACGTCGTAGCTGGCTCTTACTTGCATGCCTTTGCGCTCAGCCTCGTCTTTGGCATTTTGAAGTGCTGGATCCTGCGGTACAACGACGGCTTGATCCTGTACCGGTGACTTGAGAGACGTTTCCAGAAAAATTGGTCTTGATTTGCTTATCTCGTTCTGATTGGGCCCAGAAGCTCTTCTCGTCACACGTCGCGGTGGGCGGAACTGGATCTGCATGCACCACCGACCTAGAGCCGTTGTAGTACAATGAACGTCCTGGCCTCATGCTATCAGAAGTCGACATTGCAGACAGCGTGGTAGACGTGAACGTCGACGTATATGGCTTCTGCATGTTGTCAGTATGGGGAATGTTCAGGTGGCTGTAGGTCGTCGCGATCAACTTCGGCAGTACTACTCGCAAGTTCGACGTGCGCAAGCCGACGTGGGAAGAGCCGTCTGGACGGGGTGAAGTGCCCTTGCCGGTACATAAAATGCCGGGTGCTCGCAGGTCGTTCAACGTCGATCGCAACCGACTGAGGGCCCCGCATATTCTTTCCTGATATTGCATTACGTCGTAAAAATCATGTTCAAACTCATCTCCTTCGAGAAGCTCACCTATCGCCATGTTCAGCTCGTTAAGTTCAGTGTCCTTCTGTTCCAGCTCGTCAATAGCCAACTGCAAGTCCAACGCAGACGGTGAGGGAACTTGAAGGAGCTCAGTCGCTGCCTTTAGCCGCCTTGTAACAGCAGCGCGCAGAACCTTCCTCAACGAACGCAGAGCGCCCAGGTCACCACCAGCTTGGTACTCGGGGGACGTACAGTTGCTCCCAAGCGGGTTACCCTGGACGTGACGGTGCGTATCTGCGTCCCGTTGGAGGTTCCGGTCGGTCGTAGGTGGGCGGTCAGGGCCAGCCATGGCGGCCTCCGGCTGAGGCTGGGGCAACGGCGGTCAACGGCAGTCAAATCACGGGGTTCTACGAACCTCAAGCCGAAGGGGACTCGGTGGTCTCCTTCGCCGCACGTGTTCATTCTCCCGGGCTTAACGGCACCAACATGTTAACGGAGAACGACCGAAGCGAGACCGAAGCCATGGCTCCCCTTAGCGGGGATCACAACTTTACTGCCAGGGGCGCTTTCATGATGATTATGATGAATGGCGCATACCCAGCGGGAGATTTAACAGGGGGAATGTGGTAGGTCATAGAAACAGATGAAGAATTTTTGGAGTCAGAAAGAAAGGGGTGAAAAAATGCCCGCCGGGGATCCCACCCGGCGGGCATTTTTTCACCCCTTTCTTTCTGACTCAAAAAATTCTTCATCTGTTTCTATGACCTACCACATTCCCCCCTTTGCTTTCCGAAGTTTTCTTGACTGCCAATCCTTATTCTGTCTTAATTCACCGAGCCCCTCATTGCACATTTCTGATTCGCTATATATATATATATATATATAGAAAAAGAAAGACACACGTCGAAAGAGGAATGGTATAACGTTTCGGCCAAGGGACCGGCCTTCGTCAGAATGACGAAGGCCGGTCCCTTGGCCGAAACGTTATACCATTCCTCTTTCGACGTGTCTTTCTTTTTCTTGATATTTGCCGGTGTCCAAGAAACATTTGTTCTTGCACTTATATATATATATATATAGATATATATATATATATATATATATATATATATATAATATATATATATATATATATATGCATCTCAGCTGTTGAGTACAATATTGAACCGGTGACCGGTGATACTCTCGGTTTTCGCGCCAAGAGCGCGCAGTGAACGCTCACCCAACCACAAGACGAAAAACACACGCTGCTCGGTATAGTCGCCTGTCAAGGCGAGAACGCGCAGTAAAGATGGATGCGGCCAGCGCCTTCTTGTATCATTTTTACAGCGAAGCTGTTTATGTCTGATCCACAGTTTTCATTCCGGTGATGCTACTTTACTCGGCGCCGTTTCGGCGTTCCTTTTCGCCACCGTCGACCCCTCTTCCTGCTGCTAGTGTCTAGGTAGCGCACAAAAGCAGTTGCCGGTTTACGAGTGCACGTGCGGGGGCCGGAGGGAGTGAGGGGGGAGGGGGCATGCACGCAAAGCTACAGATTTCATGCCCTCACTGATTACATGTCCGTGGGGCTAGCGGGAGACTTACACGTGGACCGTCAAGCAACCGAATGCCACCTATCTGGTGCTTTGGTGAGCGGATTGGGTTGTGTGTTACATCGTAAGAGGCTACGACGCGGGGGGGGGGGGGGGAACAGACAGCCTCATGTTTGTTCGCTAGAATAAAGCTCAAGTCCTTCTGCCAGATGGCTAGGAAGTATGCTCAATCACAAATTGCAAACAAACGTGGTTTCATTAAACACAGCTGCTAGGCATGTTGGTGCATTGTGACTGAAAAATAGAGCGGGATTTGGGCAACGACACACTGGAAGAACAACAAGACAAGCGCTTGTCCCGTCGTTCTTCCTGTGTGTCGTTGTCCAAATCGCGCTCTATTTTTCAGTCAAAAACGTGGTTTGCTTCGTGCACTCCGTCGACTCCGTCCAGCTTCGCAGGTCATACATATTCACAGAATGGAATGGCACTAATTTTGTTCGTGTCGCTGTACCTTACTATTTCCTCGTATGAGCCACCATTTAACGGGCTCTTCAAAAACACACCAGACGAATCCCGCTCACGACCGAGTACCCCGCTGTAGATCCGCACCTCGATCGCCTTTGGACAGCTAGGCACAGCCTGGTAACACGCTGGAAACGTAACAAAACAAACCGGCGCCTCAAGTTATGCATAGCTCACCTCACAAAGCAAGCGGAAGGCTACGCCCAACAACTCAGTCAGCAGAATTGGCTCCAATTTTGCGCTCAGTTACAAGGAACGTTTAGTACGCGCAAAACCTGGCACCTACTTCGATCCCTAATGGGTACCCGAGAGAAGAAGACCACCAATCAACATCACATCCGCCGACTCATGCATGCCTTCCCAGGAAATGAACAAGGCCTCCTCAACACCTTACGACAAAAGTACGAACTTTCCCCACAGACTCCTCTGCCTTCTTATTCAGACTATAATGGTGACCCTATAACGCAACGCTGGACACGCCTTTTACCCACGAAGAACTCGAGGCAGCGATCCGCAGCCTCACGCGCAACGCAGCACCAGGTCATGACAAAATCACGAATCGTCTAATACGCAACCTTCCTCCTGCCAGCCTCGATCGGCTCCTGAATCTTATCAATGATCATTGGACATAAGGGACGCTTCCGCCTGCCTGGAAACACGCTGACATCTCACTGATCCCCAAACCTGGCAAACCAATCGAGATATCCAACCTGCGCCCTATCTCATTGACTTCATGCCTCGGGAAACTGCTTGAACACATGGTTTACAATCGCCTTACGGCGTACGTAGAAGATAACAACCTCTTCCCCGCGACAATGTACGGCTTTCGATCTCAACTGTCTACCCAAGACATCCTCCTGCAACTCAAGGAAGACCTTCTCATTAACCTTCCAAAGCATCACAAACACTATCCTCGCTCTCGACATCAAGGACGCGTTCGATAACGTTTCCCACGACGCCTTACTAAACAGCCTGGCCACTCTCCATGTTGGGACACGACTATACAACTATGTGAGAGCTTTCCTTACCAACCGCACCGCCACAGTGGGGATCGCCCACTTACGCACACCCTCCTTTCCAGCGCTCCCCCGAGGAACACCACAAGGCTCCGTGATTTCTCATTTGCTATTTAGCATAGCTCTCAAAGATCTGCCTCCGCTACTGGACACCGTCCCATCCCTCCACCATGCCCTATATGCCGACGATCTTACGATATGGACCAACTCAGGTTCCATCGAACAACAAGAATCACTTCAACGAGCCATCGACATCACTACCACATATCTCTCTAAATGTGGTCTGACCTGCTCCCCGAAAAAATCCGCACTGCTAACCCTTCAGCAGAGAACTCGGGGACGACACACGCCGCCGACGCCGGACCCGGCTCTTACTATACAGACTCGTCGCGTTCCTGTAGTAACCCATCTCAGGGTACTCGGACTCACAATCCCACGAGACGGCTCAGGCTCGCACACCATCCTGGCACTTCAACGCACAGTTACACAAGTGGCACTAGTTAGCGCATCACCGACCAACGTAATGGTCTCAAAGAAGCTGAAACTGCCCGTCTGGTTCAAGCTTTCCTCATCTGTCGCCTTACATACGGAGCTCCTTACCTGTCCCTCAAACCAGCAGAGCACAAGAAACTGGACATTTTTATTAGGCAAGCGTACAAAACTGCACTCGGCCTCCGCACTAACACCTCTACTGACTTGTTCTTACGCTTGGGAATACATAATACTTAGACAGAGCTGTGCGAAGCTCAACGAACTTCGCAATTTCAACGCCTTAAGCTTACGCCCACTGGCTGTAGTACCTTAGCTCGTCTGGGCTATCCGACCCCGACTCAGCCTCACCGCCTGGCACGCCTTCCCCCCCTACTGCGCGCTCGCATTAAAGTCGCCCCGCTACCCCGGAACATGCACCCAGGCATCCACGATGGTCGTCGCACCGCCCGCACCAACCACATCCGCACCCACTACCAGCATCTTCCCGACACGCTGTACGTGTACGCATCCCCATATCCAAACCGATCAACTTATGCCGTCGCCACTGTCGACAGCCAAAAACGCATTATCGCCACTGCCTCCACGCGGGCCTCAACACAAACTGAAGCTGAAGAGATAGCCATTGCGATCTCCCTCACCTCCACTCGTCGCGACTACATGACAGTAATAACGGGCTCGCAGGAAGCCTGCCGGCATCTTCAAAAAAGGGCCCATCTCCCCGCGAGGAGGACTCGAGTAAATGCGTTCGCATAGGGGGTGGGTGTATTGCGTTAACGTTTAGTGTTTGGGGAGTTGGTGGTAGTGATTGCGTTGTATCAGCAGCTTCTTGACGTAGTTTGAATGAGTCAAGGATATAAGGCGCGTTCGTAGCCTTTCATTCTGTGTCAGTTTTGTGGCGCAGTGGGAAGAGCACCATGTACCTCGCGTTCCGCCCACGGTAGTGAATGCGTTGTATCAGCCGCTTCTTGACGTAGTTTGAATGAGGTCAAGGATATAAGGCGCGTTCGTAGCCTTCCATTCTGTGTCGGCTTTGTGGCGCAGTGGGTAGAGCACCATGTGCCTTGCGATCCGCCCGCAGGGTCGTGGGATCTAAACCAGGCGCCGGTAAGTATTATTTTTTTATATAGTGTAGGGGGAGGGGTGCGGACCTGTTGTTGAGAGCGAGGAGGGTAGCGTGATGCGGGAGAGGAGGAGTGGGGGAGAGGGCGCACCTGGAACGGCTGTTGCGGACGCCGAGGCACGCCGACAACGCCGGGTGACATCGTGAGTTAAAGAAATGCTCTGCATTTAAAAGGTCTACTTCCCCGCACTGCACTACACATCATCGAACTTGCATGAAAGACTATAGTGCCAGAAACGGGACTAGAGTGCGTGCCTTCGCACTCCTATCTCTTCCTCTCCTCCCGCCCTCTCTTTTATCCCCTGACCCCACTCCCCCAGTGCAGGGTGGCAAACCGGGCTCTACACCTGATTAACCTCCCGGCCTTTCCGGCCTTTTTTCTTCCTTCCTTACTTCCTTCTCTCTCACGCGCGTTTTGTTCCGAATTGAGATTCGTACAGGATGCCTAAAGTCATTAAAATATGACGGACAGTCGAGCTGCTTGTGTACCTCTCTAGCTGGGCAACTCTTCGCGCCTCTGTCAGTTCCTCCAAGGTATTATGAATTCCTAACGCCTCAAACCTTCGGTGGGTGTGGTAACTGGACATCTCGAGAGCTTGTTTATATGCTTTCCAGATCATAGTATTAATTTTGGTCTTTTCGCCCGCCCTTAGTCTGAAGAAAGGTGCTACGTACTGTTACGTACGGCAATGCGTCCCCGAACCGGGCTCCGTCACCTCCGTCATGCGAGGTAGTGTGGAAAGGAGCGGCCAGCAAAAGTTGCTGCCTTTTTCATGACGACAAGAAGCTGAAGGCAAACTTAACTTGTTTACTGCATTGCGAGAGAAAGAGAGAGAGAGAGAGAGAGAGAGAGAGAGAGAGAGAGAGAGAGAGAGAGAGAGAGAGAGCAAAGCGTTTATTAATACGACCATATCCGGGTCCGCGCTCTAGGAGGTTGAGATCAAACGACCTCCCCCCTGGTGGTGAGCAGGTGCTGAAGGAGAGTTGTCCACGAAGAGGTCGTCTTGCCGAGGTGGGCAACCCAGGCCTCCCAGGAGGAAATGTGATGAGGTAGTGAGCGACGTTGCGGTGTGTGGGCTCTGAGACAGGTCCACTAAGTGTGTGTGAGTGTGGGTATAGAGCCGCACACTTGGCAATGTGGTCTGCTTGGATTGTTCTGTATTTGATGCATAGTGTAGTCTTTTGGTAGGGAGTGTGTTTGTGCTTGCCTTAGGAGTGTCGTGTACTTCCTCGGAAGAGAATCAGGTGGTCTGGGGAGTTCTCTGCGGTCTATTCGGAGTGTTTTCGTATACGCTCTTCGTTCCTGATGGCGCTCTTTCCTGTCCTCTGCCGGGAAGTAGGTTTCGGGCCAGGCCTGGGAAGTTTCGGAACACCAGGACGTTGAGGCTTTATCGTGGACGCGAGCATTGCCTAAGGAAGAAGAATGTCCTGGGGTCCATTCTAAAGTGATTGAGATATGAGGATGGCGCTGTCCACACTCAGCTAGCGCAGCTCGTATATTTGGAGGCAGTTCGTTGCGAAGGAAAGCCCGCAGGGCTGCTTGGGAGTCAGAGCGAATGACAATGCTCTCTGATTGGTGGTCATGTTGAGTAATGGCTTGCGTTATGGCCATCATTTCCGCTGTCGCCGCCGAAGGGACGTCGTGGTGATGATTCATGACGGCGTTGCCAGAAGAATATATGCTTGCAGTGACTGCTTTGCCAGCGGTAAAGCTGGCGTCGGCAGGGTAAGAAAGTGAATGGGTGGGTTGCTGTATGCGGGTGCGTTCTGCTCGTCGTGCGGCGTCCTCTTCGGGGTTCATATGCCTAGGTATGGGTTTTACCTTGATAAATGGGATGGCGTCCCATGGTGGTGCGGTGAGTGGTATGACGGGTAGGTTGGCAGTGTTGTATCCCATAAGCTCCAGCAAGGCACGACCTTGTTTAGATGTTGTAAGACGATGAGATTGCTCCTTGGTGCATGATGAGTAGGTCAGTGTGATGTTATTAGTGGCTAGGACTCGGGATTAACGTCGCACAAACGACACGGGCACTTGAGAAACTATGACGCCTAAGACGAAGACGGACATTTATCGAGACGAGACGAGCTAACGATATCACAGTACGCTACCGCTACAAATAGGCTGCAACGCTAAAGTCAATCCTACAGACACCAAGTTCTGTATGCGCGTAAAGGAATCAACAGTTCACAGTTGCGCTTGAAGGGACACCTGTGATCGATAAAACGTCTCACTTGTTAGGGCGCACTCAATGATAAGATGTTGGCCAGTCCCAGTTCTCGGAGGCGTCGGTAGATCGGCACGGGGGAACACGACGTCACACAGTCGATTCCGGCGATTCAATGCGCGGTCGACACGAAAAGGCACGGATGGCACTGCAGCCTTGCTTGTTTTCCGGGCGTCCTGATGACGGCCTCGGTGGAGCACGGCTACCGCGTCTTGTGGGTAGCCCTCATAACCGTGTTCTCCCGAATCATCCACTGTCACCCCGACACCCTCTCTTCTTCCTCTTCTTCCGGCCCATACCCACAGAGGGAGATTGTCCACGCTAGGTCGTTAACTTCATCGTCGTCAAGGCCATTTACGATGCGCGCGCCACCACTGTCCTCTATCTCATCCCAGTCAGTTAATGTGTTGAATATGGTGGTGCCTTCGGCAAAAGTACTTGCAGCATAGCTGGGGACTCCGAGTGTGAGGCGTTTTATGCGTTCAAGATATTATTGAGTTGGCGGAATTGATGTTCCGTGACACGCATGTATGGAAGCCCGTACATGATCCTGGTATATACAAGGGCTTCTGTAATGCGCCTGATTTCTGTTTCCTTCACGCCATCGATCTTGTGAGAAATTCTTTTCAACATATTTGCGATATGATTTATCTGCTGTAGTGTCCGCTGCACCCATACGTCTGCTCTACCGTTCTGTTGCCAGTAGAATCCCAGGATGCGTAAGTGCGGCTTTCGCGGTATTGGTTGACCATTGACCGTGAGTTGGATGAGGCGTCGTGTTTCTTCTCCTGTTTTGTTTGGTCGTCCAAACTACTATGTATTCACTCTTCTCTGGGGAGCATCTCAGACCAAGAGAGTCAAGGTATGCTGTGACGACGTTGACTCCTTGTTGGATGATTTCTTGCTGTTCGCCTGGGTTTCCTTGTGTGCTCCACAGCGTCACGTCATCCGCGTAGATAACATGCTTGAGCCCGGGAATTACGTCTAGTTGCGGTGGGAGACCCTTGAGTGCGACATTAAAAAGAGTAGGCGAGAGTATAGCCCCTTGTGGCGTGCCTCGCGTGAGCGGGTGAGTTGCAGGGGTAGTTTTGGGAGCACCTAGACGAATCTGTATTTGACGATCGGTAAGAAAGCTGCGTATGTAGTGTGAGAAGCGTTGGCCTGGTTAGGTGCTGTATACTTTCTCCAGACGTTCTGCGTGTTTGATGTTGTCAAACTCCTTATGGACGTCCAATCCCACTATGGTGCGGGTGTGGGTTTTGCTTCCCCGCAAGAAGACATCCTGCGTTATCAACAGTGCTGCGTCTTGGGTCGATACGTGGCGGCGAAATCCTAAAAGCGTCGGTGGCAGATGGGCTTGTTGTTGTAAGTGCCATTCGTATTTGTTTAGGGCCATTTTCTGCAATACTTTTCCGACGCATGATGTTAGCGAAATTGGCCTCAGATTCGAAATGGAATCCGTTCGTTTACCAGGTTTCGGGATGACGCAGATGGTGGCGATTTTCAATTGTGCTGGTAAATTCCCACTGCGCCATGCTTCGTTAAAAAACTCCAAGAGTATAATTTGTTGGTCGTCCGAAAGATTTCGCAACATGGCGTAGGTGATACCGTCCGATCCAGGAGCAGTATTTTTGGTCATGTATGACAGTGCTAAAGACAGTTCTGTTGCTGTAAAATCAGAGTCCATGCCAGAAATACTGTGAGCCGTGTAATGCGGTAGGTCTTGCACCGTCGTTCGTGGGTAAAAGGTGTCACATAAACTTTACGTAACTCTTCATCCCCCAGTTGTACGATAAGCTGGATTTTTGTCAAGGTATGCTGTGGTCTTGAGTGCCCCAGAAGACCTTTAAGCATCTTCCAAATTCTGGCAAGGTGGAGACGTCCGTTGATGCTTTCGCACGTTTCGCGCCAGTTGCGTCGCGCCAGGTCATCAGCATAGGTCTGAGAGTAACTTGGTTGTGCGCGGCCAAATCATTCTGAATGTGGATGTGTCCTTGTTGTTTCGGAGTCTTGCAACTATTTTCTTGCGGTCATTCCGAGATGTGAGCCGAAGCAATAGGCACCGGTCACTGTTCAGAGGGCGACAGGGAAGCAGCGACACCCAGCGCCGCCTTCGGTAGATACGTGCAGCATTAGGTCGGTCACCGCACGCCAGCACATCCGTGACTGGGGCGCGCTCCTTTTTTGCCGCACCCGGTGAATCATATTAGTAGCCCCTTTTGTATTCTACATTAATTCTGCCACACAGTGCAGGAGAACGAAGACGGATTTACTCGATTGAACTCGCGTGTGGGATGGATGGTCGAAAGCAATCAGCGTGACGCCCAGAAGAGAAACGCATGCGAGGGATAGCTCACGCGTCTTCTGACTGCCCCGCACAACTTGCTCGTGATCTGCGTGTATTGGTTCAAAAGAAACAATACTTTATTGATTTAGAGTCTCCAACAATACGATATCAGTCAGTCGTTGCGCAATGTTTCCGCGCGTTAGCCGACCTATGTGAGTACACTTGTCGAAATACGTTGTTGACTGCACAGCTAAGCAACATGGGCGTTACATAGTGGTCTGATCTGAATATGGTACTAGGCATATGCAACAGTATGAAAGTCATTTTTGTTTAGGTGTACCGGAAGAGGTGACGGTAATGACTGGAACGCACCATCGAATACGACGTCTAGAGATGAAAATCCAATGCTTATTCTGAATCCATGACTCAGATTACAACAACCAAAAATTATAAGGGTGCGTACGCCGCACAACGTGTCATCTGCTTTTGATGTCTCTTTGTTCGATTCTGCCGGAGCACCACACGGCAGGTATCACCTTCTCCCGCCTTACGGATAGAGGAAAATACCTGCTTGTCTAGGTTGGCTAGTCCACCAATAAACTTTACGGGTATGTAGGGGCTACCCAGCACGCCAGCTGTACAAAAACACGCCGCAAAAAAAAGGAAGTTTTTGTGCGAGAAAGCTATCAAAGAACTTTCATTCGGATGAGGAAGTCGGAGAGCGAGGGGGAGGGGGGGTGTGAGCATGGCACCCAATAAGGATATTGCAGTTATTTTAGAATATTCGTATTTGGCGACATTTTTCACTCTACACTACGGCTCTGGCTCGACAACTATGCTAGAAAGTAATTGTATCGCTTTTCATTACCTTCCGGCTAATTTGTATCAAAAGCTTTTCCAACTTTTATTGAAGCCGATGTTATCTGTATTTTCCTTAGCCGTTCAATGGGTTAGACGTAGGTCTTGCATAGTTTGTTTTGCAGGAAAAACCAATGGTAATTAGGATATCCAATAGCTGAAGAAGCATTTATCAACGCCTAAAGAGTCCACACCACGTGTGGTTGTCTGTAATAAATACGGCGATAGCCACGTGAAACAATAAATAAAGCATAAAGTGGAACCCCTGAGTAAAACTACGCTGTGATAACTGCGTTTGAGCGTTCCCGTTGTGAACAAATATTCTGCGCACTTATGCGTATTTATAGCCTGCTACCCAAACTTATAACCAACTGCTCGTATTTCACAGCAGCACGTAATCCACTCACTCACTATGTTTTTAAAATGCAGTAACCAATGCAGACTATAGCTTGGTACCTGCAAAAAGAGAACCGTCTGCGAGGAAATGCAAAGCCTTGAAAGCAACCTTCACAGTGTCCTTGCCTGCAGCTCGGCAGGAGGGCAATATTATTCCATCAGCGCCGTTTTAGTTTTATTTGGACGCTTCCACCGTCTACAACATTTCTTTCTGCCATTGTTGCAGTATTTTGTAGGTATGCGTGCTATATGCTAGACGCCTTTCCGAAGGCGCATTCGAGGGTGATGAAGGCGGTTGGCGCGGCCCGACCGAAACAGAGTTGAGTGCGTCGGCCGCGGCTGGCGCTGCGTTCGCCCGACAAGCTTGAGTTCCTGGAGCATCATCATCACCATCATCATCATCATCGCCAACCTATCTACGCCCACTGCAGGTCAAAGGCCTCTCCCATTCTCCAATTATCCCGGAGCCTAAACAGGAACAATAGCCTTCCGGGCGAGGTTACAGCGGGACTCGAGCACAGCGGCAGCATGGGTTCGCTTCTTCAAAACGAATTGGAACTATCCGCCGAAAGGGCGGGTTTTATACACAATAGCCGTAACGGCTGCGCAGCTAGCTGTCCCACTGCTTCTGTGCACACGGCCTGAAAATAATACAGACACAAGACTCCCCGAGTTCGTGAGGGGCCGGTAGTGGCGCTCGTTCAGTCTGAGAGATGGGGGAGGAGATCTCGGCTGCGGCGTCCTCTTCCTGGGACAAGTCTCTACATGAAGATCCATTGGCAGCCGCCGAGTTTGAGTCACCGACAGCGAGGCGCCCACGTGCCCACGTTCACCGGGAAGCAGTAATCTGTCCGAGCAGGCTTTCTTTCACACCACCGGAGCACTCCGCAACTTGCAGCACGCGCGGAAAGGGTAGCGGCGCGCTGAATCGTAACAGTACGCTATGCGGCTCAGGGCGAGCGCTTGTACTAGCGTGATCAAATTTCCCTCCTTCATTCCGTGACGTCTGTTTGCTATTCTGGAAATCAGTCTGGCGGTTTGATGGACGCTTTTTTTCTAAAACTTTACCGTTTCAATATTTTGCCCATTGGCCTGAATTCTCAACCCGAAGATCCTGATACTCGTCACAACTGGAATGAGATTACCATCAGCGAAAAGCTCGATTTCAGGGACTTCCAGGGCAAGGTTACGTTCTCTCATTGTGGGTTGGTAAAGTAACAACTCAGATTTCTGTTGAGAGCCCGCTAGACCTCTCGGCTTCACGTATTTTTTTTTTGTTGTTGCTGCTGTTGTTGTCGCACCGATCGCTGCCTGGTAGATGTCCTGAGTTCGATCATCACTACCTTTAGTGACCCAGAGGGTGATGTCATCAGCGTAGAGGCTGTGATTCAGGCCTTCTATCCGATCTAGTATTTCAGAAAGACCAATCATGACGACATTAAAAAGCAAGGGTGACAGGACGGATCCTTGCGGTGTTCCCCGGCTACCCAATTATATGTCCTCTTATTTGACCCCTCCGATAGTTACTTGAGCTTTCCGGTCAGAGGGAGTCTCTTATGTACCCATAAGTTCTACGACCCACTTCCAGTTTTTGTAAGTTTTCTAGGCTTGCTTCGTGAGCAATGTTATCGAAGGCCTTTGTTAATACCAATCCCAAAATTGCTTTGGTGTCTAGGGACGAGAACTGCTTTTGGCGGTTTGTTGAATTAGCTCTGGAAAGAGCAGCACTTCTTCCAAGAAAACCAGTAGGAAACGCGCTGTTAGCTCGGGCTCAGTGAAGGAAAGATTAAGCCGCGAACGCCAGACACGGGCGACAGCGTGCAGCAGCGCCAAGGCGCACTGGAACGGAGTGGTTTGTTGAGTATTTTAAGAGGGGAAGAAATGCGCGCGTACAATTACCCACCCTACAGTTCGTTACCCAGCGAAGCTATTATGTGCGGTCAGTGTTTTAAGCATGACGCACTGCCTACCCGTTTCGAAGCAATGTGTGGCCCGCGTTTGCTATTTCCACATTGACGCTGCTCCGTCTGCACCTCCGGCCGCCCCTGCCCGCCGTTGTCGTTTGAACTGTGCTTCCCGCAGTAGCTCGCTGCGAGCGCGCTCTAATGCGAGAAAGACTTTATTTATATCTCTCCTGTGCGGCGTCCCCTCTTGAACACTACAACACTTTTCGTATCTTTTCTCGAAATCTTGAAGGAGCACTGACACCAAATTTCAAAGTTCAGATAACTATATAAAACATTTCCTTTGTATATGGAGATACCCCTCGGAAGTGTAAACCATAACCGGTCGGTAGAACATATTGTAAATCAATTTTAATTTTTGCGCGCACGAGAAAGCTCATCCGTGCCAACGAGCAAGCTCATGACGTCACCTGCGCTTCGACCGCAATGGGCGACATCAGGGCTCCCGTCTCGTATCGAGCGGCCGCAGTGCTGTTGGCGCACGCTTTTCGGCCTTGTGCATCACGTCACACTTTTTGGCACTGACGTCACGTGCGACTACAGCAGGTCGGGCCGGTCTGGCACGAGCGCGAGCGCGCACATGGCCGGCATCGGTTGTGGTGCGACCAGAACAGTGACGTCAAATGCGCCTTCCCGTCATGGCGGCTGCCTCGGTGTTCGCTTCACCTAAACCAAAACTGACGCGAATAATCGGAGCTGTAAGTGATTACTTATGCTCCGCTCGACAATCTAATGTGCCGTTTTGTGATTAAAGGGCTAGTAGGTACCTATAGCCGCAAAAAAAAAAAAAAAACAGAAATTTCTTGTCACTACTCCTTCAAGAGCTTTCAGACTGTAGCCAACACATCCCGTACTTAAGTACCGCAGCCAAAAATTACTGCTGTATACCCATCAGATAGCTTAGAAACTTGCCCAAAAGATTGTTTTCTCTTTTTCCCGGTATCGGCGTTCTTCGAGAGCTTGAATTACGTCATTAGAGCGATGTAGCGGCTTTCGTTCAGTTGCGGATTTGGTAGTCACTTTAAAAAATCGCAACAAAAGCAAAGCGCAAACGGAAGGCGGATCTGAAGCGACGAACAAAGCACGCAGTGCCGCTCCGTGCTGGCGACAACTAAAGCTTTCGCAGTTCTTTCAGACCCGCAAGAAAGAGAGAAAGCGTTTATCGGAAGTGTTGCAGAGTCCCTTTAACACTGTTGGTAGATGCGAGACTGTAGCTACGTCATCTATAAACAAAGTCAATAATTCTCCCCTTATTTCTAACCCCTCTTCAACCTGCCTTTTTTTTCCGCATGGGTATGGGGTTCGCCGAAGAAGCTTGCTGCGTACACGGGGGCACCGGATTTTTTCGCTTCAATTTTTACACCACAGCTGTATACCTCTACGCTCAATGGTTTCATCCGCGGTAAAAACGATCTCCGTGGGCAAAAACGCCAAGGCATAAGACGCCGAGCGCATGCATCAGGCTAATCAGGCATACAGCATGAATCAGCATGATGATACAGCATGAGCTCAGAATTCGTTTAAGGAAACCACAAAACAAGGATCAAAACCGCATCATGGATGACAAGACCCCCCCCCCCCCCCCTGTGTTCCTTGTAGTGAGTGAGTGAATGCTTTATTGAAATCGCCTGCAGGCGGCCTCCGTTACCGAAGCGCCGTGACGCGGCCCTACGTCTTCCCGGCTGGGCTCTTTACTGAGCTGCTCCCTCGCTACTCGTGTCGAGGTCCTCCGGCCTGCCCGCGCTGGGCGGCCGGGCCCTCTCGGCTCTCGCTCGGGCGCTGCTGCTCAAGTGCCGCCAGGATCTGCTGGTCGGCCTGTAGTTGTACGTCCTTGTCATTGCTCCGCGCCCGCGGTCAGGTACCACGGCACGACCTTTGTCTCCATTGACGCTTCTGTAGGTCTTGCCGAGCAATCCCACAGGATGTGAGCCATCGTAGCCCGCGCACTGCGGCACACTTTGCACGTATCGTCCTCGTATTGTTCGGGGCACACATGCTTCATGATGACCGGGGTCAGTAAGGAACCCGTCTGCAATTGTCTTAGTACCACCGCTTGCTCCCTGGCCAGGCCGGGGTGCGGCGGCACCATTTCTCTCCTTCTCATCCTGTAGTATGTTGTGATTTCGTTATATGTCCCCATCCTGTCTTTGGTTTCCCCCCACAGTTCTGCAGACGGGTTCGCTCTTCTGCAGACGGGTTCGCTCCGGCCGCACGGCCGTTTAACACTCGCGCGGTAGAGTTCGCCGTCTCATTGTGGTTCGGGTATTGTTCTGACACCTCGTTCCCCGCGTGTGAAAGGACCACTTCACTGTCACGTGCCTTTTCACGAAGTCCAGCGAGGCGAACAACCGCATTGCTCCACTACACACTCTCCCTCTGGCGAAGTTCCGCACGACCCCTTTAGAGTCGCACAGAATGGTCCTGGTGTTTGGGTCCGCGATGGCGAAAGCTATAGCCACCTCTTTGGCACATCTCGCCTTACGTGCCCGGACACTTGCCGCGGTGACTGATGGAGCCGGTCTTGGCGTTGATGACCACCGCCGCGTACGTCTTCTTGCCTCGATACTCTTGCCTGTTCCTGGCAAAGATTATTTGCAGATTATCTTTGAAGGCTAGGCAGGACTACTGTGCCCAATTAAGTCACCGATCGCATGCGTCAAGCTAGGCAGAACCCAGAATTTGCCGCCAGAGAAGCCGAGCGTAGTGTCAATAGATAAGGTATTAGAGTACCGCCAATGAGGCCCGCAAACATGGAGGCACGCAAGTCAGCAACGGCGGCCGTAGTCGTTCATCAGTGTTGCGAGATTACCTCGTCTACGGCCTCGCCGTTAATTTCGACCGGGTCATTTATTTACGACATCTTTGGACACACTTCTGCGGCTGAAATGCTGTTACACGCGTTATCTTTGATTCGCATCAGAACGATGTCGGTCACGTGCAGCCGCAGAGCAGAAATGATCAAGCTAGGCCTACCAGAGTTGACCGACTAAAACGCATAAACAACAAAAAGGCGGCGTCCATGAACCATCGCAGTGTAAACAAATGTAACGTAACGCGAACTGACCAATGATAATGGCAGCGGTGCGGAACAATAGAAGAAAAGAGTGCCGATACTCTGTACCCTGTCGAGCGCAAGCGAGTTCAGCCCGCCTAGATGACGAGAAACATTTCATACCCTCCCCCATCACCATTTGTAGTGGTTTGAAACAGCTTTGCTGGACATCCACTTTCGCAGGGCGGGATGGCTACCTTTTTTTTTTTTTTTTTCCCCTGTGCCTATAGCAGGAGGAGAATTGACCCTCCGCGCGCAGCTCGTGCAGCCGGCATGAATCGATCGCTTCAATTTATTGTATTAGCCACCGTTCCCAAAGAAGCACAAAATAGCCTTCGAATTCACAAGCCTCGGGTACGACCAGTACTTCAAGTCGTATTTATCGGGGCGGTGCACCACGAGGCTTCGGTTGCATTTTTACTTTACATATTTCGCGATCCCAACACGTGCAGCACGTGTGCGCGCGAACCGAATTCCCACGAGCCCCGTATCCGGCGACGCTGGCTGAAGCTGGCCTCTGACCTCTACTCCGGCGTATCTCTGACAGAGCACAGCTGAAAGATAAGTATTATCGCAACGCCAACAAGTACGCACGCATTCACGCACGTAAATCGCCTCCGCGGACATAGGTCGGCAAAACAGAAAGAACTCACTCAAACTCAATCACAATTTTTTTCATTCACGCTGTACTCAATCAAACTCAGACTCAAAAAGCTCGTCTGTTCACAAAATCACTCGTACTCACTCATCAAATACTCATTTGTAATCATACTCACTTGTACTCAAACTCATTTGTCCTCACGAGTATTCGTACTCAATCTGTACTCATGAGTACTCACTCTGTACTCATGAGTACTCAATCTGTACTCATGAGTACTCAATCTTCTGTACCCATGAGTACTAATTCTGCAATCATGAGTACTACTCATTCTGCAATCATGAGTACTACTCATTCTGCACTCATGAGTACTCAATCTGTACTCATGAGTACTCAATTTGTATTACTCACGAATAATCAACTTATCTGCACTGTTAGCTAGGTCGTATCTCGAATGAAAGACTAAATAGAAAAAAATAAAATGTTTAATTGATTAGAAAAACACAGGATCGGGCTCAGGGGAGCTCGGGGCTTGTCGGTGCGGCCGTGGCCGTAAACTGCTGTTTTCTGCGTGTCTTCGGGTGGCAGCTTTTGCCGTCCGTTTTCGTTTCCGGGCGCGCTGATACTCTCCTAATCGTGCTACAAATCCGAATTGTGCCTCCCCCAGGCACATGAAGCGTTTCCGTAGATAACCGTCCGTTCGTATCCAGATCACTGTCCGCTTATTCACAGATGCTCGATGCTGGCGTTTGTTTTTTGTTGTTCCGGATACTAGAAACTTCGTTAAAAGGGTGTTCGTCTCGTTGAGCTTCGGTGAATTTCAAATCTGCTTTATTTTATTGTGTGTGTGCCGTGGGATTCACTTCGTCAGACCTGAACTTGACAGTGTTTACGGCGTTGCGTTAGTCGCGCCGCTTCCGTCGGCGATTGTGTTCGTGTAGCTCGTCGCGTGCTTAAAGCATGTGGGGGCGTGACGTCCGGTGGCGAGCTGCGCTGTGTAGGGATGGCATAGTTCGACGCGTTGAGGCCGTGCGTTGCGTATGGTGCGGGAGCCGATTGGCTTTTCGTTTAGTGTGCGGTAGCGTGGTGTTTTCGTAGGGTGGCATGGCTGATCGGTCAAAGTCGTTGCGGCTCCGTGCTCGCAGTCGCCGTGGTTGTTTCCGAAGTGAAACCGTTGTGGTGGGGAAGCGGGCGTAGTTCGGGCCGTCCGTTCGGTCCCACATTCCTTGGCATCGCAAGCGTGACTTCATCGTTAGGGCATTCGATGCCTTTGTCTGGATCGGGTTCATTCGTTGCCGTTCTTGCTGTGTCCGTGTCGTCGCTCAAGCCCTCGTCTTTTGCCCGTTGTTTCTAGAATGCTATAATCGCTATCTCTCCCATACAAGCAGGCTCCGTTCGTCCCAAGTCCGCTTGCTCGCGGTTGCGTCCTCTTGTACGAAGTGGTGTTTATCGAGTGAGTCTCGGTCGGAGCGCGGGTGCCGGGAATCTTGTTCGTTCTGGCTCGGACATGTCGCATGCGCTGGCCGTGTCGTTGCTCGTTGACGGACCTACCTGCACGAGTGTTATGTCGTTCGTCCGCTGGACTCGGGCTGGAGCAGCGGGTGTTGGAGGGCTCGTACGTTCAGGTAGGGTTGAACCGCGTGCGCTGGATCTTTTGTTGCTTGTGGCCAGGTGATTTCTGCGGTTGTAACATTCGCTGGCCAAGTCCGGATACCAGCAGTGGGAGCGGAGGATGTCGCGAATATCAGTTTCCTCCGTGTGTGCTGGCTTGGCGGCGTTCCGTGCGCTGTGCATTTCGTTCACCGTGGTCAGCTCCACTGGTTCAAATTGGATGACGTCCGTCACCTCTGGTGCGTTTCGTGCGCTGTGCGTCCCGTTTTATCTAGGAAACTCCCCAGTAATTGGTGTGCGGTCGTTCGCCACGTATGGTGCATTTCGGGCGCCGTGCGTGTTGCTCGCTTGTCGGGGCCATATCCACCAATCCGGATGCGATGTCGTTGCTTGCGTGGACCGGCGCCGGGACAGCACGAAAGAGGAACGGGCGAACAGGAAACGGGCGGACACTGCAATACCTCGCGCTACGCAGCGCGAAGTTGCAAGTTTCACGGCGCAACCGCCACAGAAGTAGTCCCTCCCTGATGTGTTTACCTCTTGGCTAAGGCTTGCGTGTTCGCCGATCCACACGGCGGACCAAAACGAATATTTGGACCGCGGTCCGCGCATCACGTGATAGGACGTCACCAGTTCGCGCGGACCACCGTTGGACCGCGCAAGACCACGGCCTTCGCAGTCCAAATATTCGCCGAGGCTTTTCGGTCCGCAGTCTCGACGGCGGACCGCGACATCAATCAGCGTGGTCTGAAAGCGGCCGCGTCGTGTGGGCGGAGCCGCGTCCAGTTGCGCCAATAGAGAACAGCGCGGGCAGCGCGGCTGTTTCGAAGCGCTCGAAGGAGCCTGTCAATCACCCCCAGTTGGATAAGCGGCGGGCTAGGCTTACAATCGCGACGCCTACTTCATTCGCGTTTTTCTTGCGAGTCCTATGACTCTTACTAGTGCGATGTTAGCTATGATTATCACTTTGTTTCACGCATGTGGACCTCAATTTAGGGAAGAGTTCGGTTCCAGCGAGCGGTGACGAGCTGTATGCAGCCCGGATCGCCCCGCCGTCGCCGCTCGTCGTGTCGCCTTCATCGAACGACGCCGGCGGCTGCGTGAGCACGCCCGCCTGGCTTGCATGCGGGTGGCCGTTATTGTGGGGATGAAAAGTTTCGTGCAGGCTTGTGCGTTACAACATGTTGTCGCGGTCAAACGGCACCTGTGTTCAACCTTCTGGCTTGTGAGTTCAGACGGTCGCCATTCGCGGTCCGCTCAGCCGGCCCGCCGTGTGGATGCGATCGGCTTTGGATCGGACCACGGCGGTCCGTGACGTCTCATCACGTGACCGATTGGGCCGCGAACTCGGTCCGTCGTGTGTATCGGGACGCAGGGAAAGGCGTCAGGGTGGCGCGTCGCTTCTTTCTTTCTCTCCATGGATGCTATCACGGTGCCAGGAAAGGAGCTGAGGGAAACAGGCAATGGGATGCCTCTCATTGGTCGATGGCGTGGGTTAACCGAGGTCAGCAAAACAAACAAACAAAAAAAGCGGATTTTTCGCCGCCTTGTGCCGCCGGTTGCACACTCTTTCTTTTTACTTTCACGCTCGCGCTCGCGGTGCCGGCGCGCCAGCGAGGCGGCTCAGCGAAGAGTGAAAAAAAAAAAAATCGCCCTTCAGATGCATTTCTGACGCCGTGCTCTGGTGTTTATTTTTTTTTCTTACTTTCATGACGTACAGTTCCCGTAATAGCTCGAAAACGCGGCAACGTTTTAATCGTTGTGTGCTCCACTGTACATATAAATAATGCACTGTCGACGCCGGTAGCGTCAGAAAGCGGACGGCTGTTAGCCAAGCTTGTATGGCTACGGTTCCGTGTATAATTCATGTCTGTAAATAAGAACTCCCGAGACTCCATGTGTCTTCGAAGCGCGCGGGGTCGTAGCCTGAGACTTTCACTTTCATATCACTTTCGTATATATGTCTGGGTTCAAATATCCCTAATGTTTTATTTCTGTTGAACAAAGCTGATAAATAGGAAGCATGGTGCCAGCTTTAGTAGCGAGGGAATATTTTGCCAATATGAAGCCCTCGATTAAGGATTCTTTTAACTTTTGACCGAGCGGCTGAATCGCGGGGCAGTTGGCCAGTTGTAGACAGGGCACATTATGTACATAAAGCTACTTAAAGGGGTCCTGAAATGCCTTCCTCCGATGCATGGATGTACATGTAACCAAATAAAGCAATGTATTAGCAATCTCCTCCTGCAAGAATTTTGTTAAAGCGATGAGTATTAGCTGAGAAATCGTAAATCAAAAACCGCGAATTATCGTCGCGCCGTATTTCCTCCTCCTTTCAACTGTTCCTTCGCTGTTGGCCTCCCCTCCCATGATGCTCCGCTCCTCAGCGGTGACGTACTTCCGCTATTGCGCTCCCACAGACTGCCGTCTGCTACGGGCCAGCTCTTTCGGCTTTTTCATCTCTGTAGACACCATGGACACAGGCTGGAAAAGCGAACGAATGACCTGGCCGCATGTGTGCGGCCTGGCCTTGCCCTTTCGCGGTGTACGTAGGTGCAGTTGGTATCGGCGGCGAACTCGCAGCCGCGTGGGGAGAATCGTGCGCTCGTTCCCTTTGGTGCACCGCGCACTGTTTATCCAAAAAGCGCGGTCTCAGATGTGGCCCCGCTGGTGCCGGGTGTTATTTTGCGGTGGTTGTAATTCCTACTACCGGCGGCATGTGAAAAAAGACATTTTCAACCGACACAGAACCCGTGCACAAAACGCGCCGGATCGGATCGCTTTATCAGCGGCGATGAACGTGAAGGCGAAGAGCAAACCAACGCTGCACTCGATCAGCGAGAACCCGTGTTCTGACAAGCTGCACCCGTGGGTTGCATTCAACACTCACGGGAAAGCGTTTGTTTGCACTTGTTTGGATAGTCGTAAAATGTCCAAACACTCCGGCACTCCGCTAGCAGATCAGCCGGCGAGACATTTCGGAAAACATTTGACAGATGGCGCCGTATGCATTAGTGTGTCGCTACGCAAACTGATGAGACGCTCTACTAAAACTCCCATCGCGGTGTCACGTAGCGGGACGCAAAAATTTAGCGTTTAGCGTATGCAAAGGCCACAAACGCTGTACTAAAACTCTATTAGCAGCAAAATAGCGTGCGTATGTGAAACCGCTTGCGTTTACAAAGCTGCACTCCGAGCGCGTACGTTTCAAACCTAGTGACATCGTTTAAATACACTGGCAAGCACAGTGTAACGTAGTTAGATATCAACCGTATGCTCAGGCGACAAGCAAGAGCTTGTTTTATGTGGGGCGGAGATTCGCATAAAGGCCCCTTCGCACTTGCGACGAAAGCGAGTGAGAGCGGCAGGAATTCCGTCGCTTTGTCGCGCGACGATCGTTTTTGTCGAATGGTCGGGACAAATTTTGGTTGCGCGACAGAATTCCCGTCGCTTTCGCTCGCTTTCGTCGCAAGCGGGAATGGAAAGTTCTGCCGCTGCCGTCTGCTACGCAGCTCGGAGGTAACCGCGCGATCTGCTCGGGCCGGATGAACGCGCACACTCCCGCACGGCAGCGCCCCAAGCGGCAGACGGCCGCGTACATCGCTCCCGGCGCCCGCCTGGAGCCCGCCCTCGGCACACTAGCCAGTATATTTCAGGCACTATAATGGAGGAAAGATTTTTTGCTTCCGATGAACCTAGTTCTTTGCCCCTGTGTTTTTAAATACGTGAAGTGGTTAGCACGTCGTCCTCACGCAGCTCTGTATCGTCGTAGCATCGCTGATTGTCCGAACGAAGCTTGCAGCTAAGCCAATGCAGCGACCGAAGCTGTGTGTGTGTGTGTGTGCATCGCCTCCTGTGTGTTGTGGACGCGTTCGTTTCGCGATGAAATGCGACATTGTACTTCTGCGGGTGGATAGTGCTTCCCATGGTCTGGATTATCTTTCTCGAACGACGTACCACTCAACCTCGCATGGGTATGTGCAGTGTGCCTGGCTAAAAGCCTTCTCGCTTGCGCGCCAGAGTTGTGACTTGCTGCTCGTCCCCGCAAACCGGTGTGAGGTGAGTGCCGTATTTACGACGGGCAGGAGGAGGCAACTCATCGTCTGTCAATCGCGGTTCAGACTTGCAACGCATGTTGTGACGTTGCGTTCGTTCGAAACGCATCTCTGGATTGTTTTGAAGTTGAATAAAATGTACGCGTCAAACCCGGGCATTCGGCTCAGGGCGTTCTCTGCGATTGCACCAAAGAAGTGCCACGGGACTTTCTTTATGGTACGTACTCACGTAAGATAAAATCCACGTCGTGTTATGGCCGTGTTGCATTCAATACAAACGGTTAAGCGTTTGTTTACACTTGTTTCGTTTGTCGTAAAATGTCAAAGCACTCCGGCACTCCGCTGGCAGATCAGCCGGCGAGCCGACGCTGAGCAGACGACTCATCTCTTTGCCGGAAGTGCGTGAAAAAGCCGCCCAATAGCAGGATGTCTAGCTCATGACGAACATCTGGGAATCGATGATGTAGACATGTGAAGATGGCGGCGTCCAAAAACACGAAGGAAAGGGTGAGAAAAAAGCGACAAACTTTGCAACAAAAGTGTGAGCTTTCCGCTGCGCGTAAAAGAGTAATACTTGGCACAGGTGACGTTGGCGACCCAATCTAGCGATTGCGCTAGTTCATTTAGTGTGCTCAAAATGCCTTTCAGGGCCCCTTTAACGGTGACCCCAGTAGCTCCCATGTATACAGCGGGGCGTGATATTAAGTTGCAACAATAAATTATCTTTATGACAGACACAGACAGAAAGACTGGCAGGCCAACATTGTCGCGCTCAAGTGGCCAAAGAAAGGCTATCGTCTTTAAAACCAGCTGGAAAGAGACGCTGCCGCCACTGTTCCGCATTCTGCGAACATTGCGCAACCGTACCCCTCGCAAGCGCCGCCAGTGCACAAAGTAACAGATAAACAGAAAGACGAAAACAGGCTATCGCGCGAAAAGCCAAAGAGGGAGGTCCCGCCGCGAGAAAGGGACAGGACAGGGGCGCTACGCGTCTTTGTGTCTATTTCCGTTAACAGCACGGTCAAAACCCCCACGGATCTGACCTTAATCACTAATTTTTGTGTGCGTGTGTGTGCGGTTAACCAGAGCGCCCGACACAAATTTGCTTGCACCTGGCGACGCGCCGACGCTGGGCCCGATTCGCGCCTCGGTCAAACAGCTCGCGGCAGACGTGCCGCGACTTGGCGGCACACAGCGCCGCCGAGTCTACTCTCCTTTTCCCATCGAGACGGCCGCGCCAAATCATGCCTGGGACGACCGGCCCGAAAAAGACATGCAGCGAGTAGACCCTGGAGACGGCGCCGCTGAGTCGCCTTCCCTTTCTTGTCGTGGCTCGGCTGACGCAATCACTTCGCTTTCAAACTGCGGCCAGTGATAGTCCTGATTGGAAAGATTCGAACTGCACGCGGCTGCGGCGGAACCCCGGGGGTATAAAACCAGCCCTGAAGCAGTGGCTGTGCAGCGGCATTTCATTGGAGGCACTGAGTTGAGAAGTGCTGTCGCCTTTGTGCGAGCCATGTAACACTCTTGCTAACTTTGTGTATAGTGTATATAAATGCAGCTTAAAATCACCGTCGGCTCGACAACTTCGTCGCTCTGCTCTGCGCCGCGTCGATGGCGGACTGATGAGGGCAACGCCGCAACAGTGGTGACTGAGCAGGAATGGCCCAGTCCCAACCGTGTGCGTGTGTGTGTTCGAAGGGGGGAGGTGGGGAGGGGGGAGTGGAGAGGGTATCGCTCGCAGTCGAGGGCCGCAGGGCACCCAGTTGCTGCCGGTGCTTGGCAGCCGTTCCAGTAGTGTCGAACTGCGCTGCCGTGCTTCGTGCACTCGAGAACAAAGTTTGCAGACGCGTTTTTCGGAGGCGTGATAGCTTGCACTGACGTCCCTGTATTGCCGTGTTGGTTGGTTGGTTGCACCGTGGAAATCTGCAGCTCTTATCTCGAGCAGTGCGGATGAAGCTGACAGCGATCGATCAAAAAAAGCGGTGGCGTCGTTATGTGCAATCCACATGTTTTACGAGATGTTCCAAGACGTGAGCTTAAGCGACAATACCGGCGTCTGGCGTTGGCGTTTATCACTTCAAAACGATTCCTTCACGAGGCCTCCCACAGTGCGAGCTTAAACTCGACAGTAGCTGCTAGCGAGGGGTGGGCGCCCGCCTGTAAACAGTAGTGAAGGTAGGGGAATAACAACCACCGAAATTCACCATCATCGTCAGCGTCGTCATTACACGGTGGCATAAACGAGAAGCGGCGAATGGGGTTGCCACTCGAAAGTAAAGCCATTCGAAAGCAAAACGCTCCTCCAGCGGCAAGATGCCAGAGCTCTTCAACAAAATAGGTTAGGCTAAACAAGGCGTCGCACGCGTTCAACTGGATATTATGATGTCCGATTCACAACTCACAAACGTGCTTAGGTGTACTCGGATATTTTATTTGCATTGCTGGGGCAAATTCCACCGCCGCACCTGTACGGTGGGGCTATATGCTCACTTGTAAATGACACTACACGAGACCATATTACTAGCGAACCTGAGCAAAACGTTTCAAAACGGGAACCTAATAAAACCATATGGGCGCACGTACATCAGCCAAATTTTCGCTTGAATACTCACAGCGAAATGGTGCGGACAATTTCGGTGAGACAAACGTTACAAACCACGTAGTCGGTTTGACGCGAGTTACGTAAATTAACTGCGACTGTTGAAATGAGCGGTTTGGCTCACAAAACGACTACACAGCGCGACATGCGTCTACGGAAACTTCTGAAAACCGAAAAGAGGGATTTCAGTACGCCTAGTGCGCGCATTGTTAGCAGCCTCCACCGCCTCTCTCCTAAAACAACTGGAATGGAGCACGCGCAATGAAGCCTCCACGCGTTCACAGGCCGCGTCAACAAAAATAACTGCTGCAGTCAACAAGTGCCGTAGGAGAAGAGCAACTGCGGCCGCGTTTCCCGCCGGGCCCTCACCCCCTCGTTTTTCCCTCTTCACCGTGACCCCTTTGCAAGCGACCGCCGCGAAACGCTTACAGCGCCAAACAGGGACCGGGAAAGGGGGGAGGTGCAGTTTTCGTTGTCTAATTTTGCCATCCTTGACAGTTAAGCTGCACAGCGGCACTGCTAATGTTTGCGACTCGTACACGCACGTCCAAACTCGAGCTCGTGATAAAACTTGTTTGCAGTACTGTACTCACGAGTGCACATACTCAAGAGTGCAAGCGCTCTCAAAACCAGTATTCATGAGTATTGTACTCATGAGTACTGTGTACTCATGAGTACTGTGTACTCATGAGTACTGTGTACTCACGAGTACTGTGTACTCACGAGTACTGTGTACTCATGAGTACTGTGTACTCATGAGTACTAATACTCATTAGTACTCAAACTCATGAGTACTCATACTCATGAATGCTGTACTCATGAGTACTCATACTCATGAGTAGGGTACTCATGAGTACTGTACTCACGAGTAGTGGACTTACCCCTGTACTCACTCGTCATCATACTCCCTTTTTTTTCTGGGGTGTGTACTCACTCATCATCGCACTCACTCGTGAGTTTGAGTACAAATGAGTACAAATGAGTGTACTCACGAGTGAGTACGCCGACCTATGTCCGCGGATCGCTACCAGTACTTTTCCGCCTACGTGCACCCGAAATGGAAAAACCTCGTGGGAATAAAACAGCCCCGAACGAACGAGCTGGTGTTATGGGAATAGAGTTCGACAGCTTTTGTGTGCTACCGTTCACTGCGAATATACGTCAACACATGCCCTAGGCGCGGGCACGCTCAGGCGGAAAAGCTGTGCTACCTATCGGAGGTGAAACCAAAACCGCAACCTGTGTAGTGCCAATTAGCATTTAGCTATCGCCACCTGTCGACAATGCGGCGAACTAGCACCAATATTGCCTTCACCAGTGGGCGGGCGTAACACACGGGCTGTACGGTTTTATGGGTCTACCGGTGCAGTCACCTGATAGCGAAGACGTCTGTCACTCGGTCACCGCTCCGTGTCACCAAATATCTGTGAGTAGTGAGGCAGTGCCTTTTGTTGTGTGTCACTAAATTACGGAATTAGTGAGAGATGAAACTTCCTCGTGTGACCTGCTTGTCGGACGAGCTCGGGTTCAGCAGCTGTCGAACCACGTTTCTCGTTGTTTCAGGAATCCTCCCTCGCAAATTAGCGTAGCCTGGCGGGTGTTCGTTGGGAGGCAGCGACGTTCACGTGATTTCACTTCGTCGTGATTGAATGATGGAGCAGGCGCGGTGATCGGCGTCTACCGCTTTTCGCGGATGTATCGCAACAGCTGTTTAGTTGGCAACGTTGTTGACGTCCTGACTTTTGTTTACAAAACCTCTGCTTTCGCGCTGGCTGTCGCGCACAGGTGTGTGCGTGCAGCAAGTTGTTCAAATCGCTTCGTGAACCGCGTCTTGCCCGCTTTCGTGGAACAGGGCTGGCACAATGAATGAAGGAATGCGTGGGCAGGTGTCACGCTTTGTGGCAATTAGGTAGGATCTTCGCGATTATAAATTGGATTGGGTGTGTTCTTTCATTCTTGTACAAATCCTTTTGGCATTCAAATGAAAAAAAATATCTAGTTTCTGAAACAAATGATTTTTCAAGTAGTTTCCAGCCGGCATTAACATCCGAGTGCGTGCGTTTCGGGACTGCTTATCGCTTTGTCACAATTTCCGGAATGTGTCATTTAGGTTGGATTGTCGTTTGACGTCGTCGGACCTTTGGTACGCAGCCGGTAGCGTTATTCGGGCCGCATACACGACGTTAAACCGCATAAGACCGCTTGGTGACGCACAATAATCGAGAACAGCGATTATTTTCAGATCCCGCAGTGTGCGCGAATTAAGCTCCATATTCAATTTCAAATTTCACTCAAGCGCACACTCACTCCACCAGTACTTCGACGAACTCCACCAGTACTTCGACGACAAAGCCTTTTTTTTTTTGTAAGACAAAGGTTGAGGCAGACTAGAAGGCTGAACAATTTTTTTCAAACTAAAAGATTGGGCCTTTTATAGCTGTTCTAGGTTAGCTTTTATTCAACAACAAATGATGTTTCATTTTTTATAAATAAGTAACAACCCGGCCCCATCACTAAGGCTACTGAACGCAAGATGGTGATTCTGATTCACCACTATGATGGCAATTTTTCTGGTGGATGCGACAAACACCACTGCCCCTGTGTGGCGATTTTGGTGCACATTTATAGTCCTGAAGTTATCCCAATTTATCCTTCGCCCTACGCTTCACGACTCCGGAATTGGCACTTTTGTAATAAAGAATTTGTTTCTATTTCTTTTGCATTCTGTTGCTGAAGGAGAAATTCACGGTTCTTAATGGGCGAACTAAAGGCTGAATGACTACTTGTTTTAACTGAAACGTGACACCCGTCTTTCCGCTTTGTTCGTGAGAAAAAAACAGTTCTTTGTTGGTTTAGAAGGGAATAATGAAAGATGGCACTGCCCTCTATTGTTTCCCGTGCATGTTTCGAAGCGTACCTGCCTTAATGTTTGCATCCGAAAACCTCTTAGTCAACCTTCACCAGCCCCGTTTGACAATTCAGAATTCCGGATGTCTCAAATTTAGTAGCAGTTTTCACTCTTTTGGCATTCTCTGCGTTAGTAAGCAAGTGTTGTTGCTGCAAGGGGTATATTCGAATTCACAGCATAGTAATCTGTCGATAGACGCTAATAATTCATTTCAACACTTTAATATTTAATGGGCCATGCCATGATGCCGTCTAATAGCATCTTCGATAAACCACACCGATGCACACCAGAGCGCACCAGTGCGCCTTTTCATCCTCGATAAACCACACCGGTGTGCACCATCTGTCTTGGATAAACCAGGGCGCACTGTCACGTGGCAGTTTTTGGTTGCTTCTTCGTGCTCCGAGAGAGTCAACGGAGGGGTGCAATCCTGAGATGCATCGTGAACAGCGCCGGCGAAGCAGTTTCCTCTGCCGTCTTCTGCAGCTACAGCACGTCGATGCACTCGTGTAGAGGCGAAAACAGCTGTATTTCATTATTTATGCGGACGAGTTGCTTGCGTATTCACCAGACAGTGATGCAACAGTCTCAGAGCAGGCACCAAGGCCAGAGAAGGCTTATGAACACGCAAAGAGTCTGTGCCATGTAGGAATTTCGCTTACGGCAACAAAGTCTGCATGTGCCAGCCAGTAGGAGTAAATATTGGAGCTTTGCATTCGTTTTGTTCGAATGAGGTATCACGCACAGTCGCTTGAGTGCCTACACCATGAAGGGCCTACATATTTTGCCGTAGCACGAAGGACAGGCCGTGACTGTAGGCACTCGCGATGTTGTGGTTCTCAGCAGACGAGATGGAGCTTGTAGGTGCCTGTTTAGTAGGAGTGCGTTGTGGCACATGGGTGAAGAGTATAGGTTGTGTATAGGTGGCTTTCCATAAATATCAGTTTGTAGCGGCGCTGTGCTGTAGTAAGCTGCTTTATTCAAACTTGTCAGCGCTTTCACAAGTTGCTCGCATAGCCCACGAGATGGCGCTAGTGTAGAACCACTCCGTTCTACACTAGCTACACAAAATATGTTTTGAGAGGAGGTTGAGAGCAATAGACCAACGTAGGAGGACAGCTGAAGTTTTTAGGTACCTATACATGAAAAGTGTGGACATGCAGTGGTTAAGGAAAATTGGAGGGCTAACGATGAAATACGGAAACAACAGTGGAGGATACAAGGCAGCCAAGGTAACCAAAAAAGAGTTGAGGCAGATAGAAATGAATAAATGGAGAGAAAGAATGGAAGCTAAAACTTTTGTTAGAGACGTACAGGGCAGAGAAATTGAATATCACAAAGGAAACATTCTACGATAATTCCAAAAACAGTGCTTTGCTTTTTGAGGCTAGAGCAGGCTGCTTGTGAATGAAGAGCTTTGTGGGGAAGTATTCACAAAATGTTGGGGTATGCGTGGTCTCCGGAAAAGGAACAGAAACTATGGGCACACAGTGTTAAGATGCGAGGGTATCCATACAATCTACATGAGGGAAATATTTGGCTTCCAGAAGCCCTAGGATTGAAGGGTAGCACAGAAAAAGTTAACTTCAAGGCTTTCGAGGTGACGAAAACAAGGTTGTGCGTCGCCTGCGTAGGCATACACAACAGTCATGTTGCAAACTCTGCAAAAAAAAAAAAAAAAGGAGAACACTCCTTTCCACATCAGGGCTTTACAACAAAACTGGTGTTGAGATTGTACAATTCCACCTTGTAAAGGGCCATGGTGTGGGTTTGAAAGCAGGTGCCTGCTTAATACTGGCATAGCAAGAAATATTTTTTACCCGCCCCGGTTGGTTTCAGTGGTCTAAGGCATTGCGCTGCTGAGCACGAAGTCGCGGGTTCGATTCCCAGCCGTGGCGGCCGCTTTTATTATGGAGGCGAAAAGCAAGAACGCCCTTGTGTACGAGGTTTCGGCGCACGTTAAAGATCCCCAGGTGGTCAAAATTAATTTGGAGCCCTCCACTACGGCGCGCCTCATCGCCTGCGTTGCGTCGGCGCGTTAAACCCCACAATCAATCAAGAAATATTTTTTGGGAAGGGGGGGGGGGGGTTACACCTTGCTAATAAAACAAAAAAGAGAGAGAGCCTGAGCCACTACAATATCTTGGTCATTTTTCTGCTTTAATAAAACCGAGGGGTTAGTGATTTCCTTCGTCGTAATATCTACACAAAAATACGAAGGCATACAGGACTCTTGAGGGCTTCATAATATTCATTTTCTCTCTCTCTCTCTCTCTGTCACACACAAAGAAACACTGTTACAAGAAAGAACGCAAATGTACCAGAACATTCCTGAACGATTACTGAAACGCAGAAATAAGGGCCACTGTTTGAAATTTCAGCCCGGAACTGTTGGGTGAGAAAAAAGCGCGCTGTTAAAATATGGTCGTGGCAATATATGAAGCTTCTGCGAGTGCCTTTACAAGCTGAAAATTACGTGAAGTAGTCCGTTTACCTCCAGTTGCTATTGCACAAGTGAAAAGAAAGGAGTGTCTCCGCACACATTCAAGCTCCTCATTCAGCCGGATCCGCCACTGGTGGACAGAAAGATGCGAAAGGACAGTTTGTGCACTGATGGTGTCTAGATTAGCATGGCTGAAGAAAAGCAGGTGGAGGAGAATGCAGTGCTCAGAAAATTTCGGGAGTGTTCTGACACTGAAACACCCCCCCCTGGCTACGCTCCTTGCTACTTAACGTTTTCATCTCCTTTGCTACACGTTTATGCGCACAACTGCACTCCTACAGAATACTTTAAAAGCACTAGCGCCACTCAACGCATTTCCCGTTAATCTTTTCGTGTTTACTTGAATTATTTGTTCGCCAATACAAGCCTGTCTCGTGTGGTCGCTGCCTGTTTCATATAGTATGACACGGTATGTATATTGAAACTGTGCCTCTCTAGAGAAACAAGCCAGTGTCCCGTGCTAAAATGACCTAGCCACCTGGTCGGGCCTTTCCAAAGCTATGTTACCTGGCTCCACTGTGTCCGGCTTCATGGGGAAAACCTTAACTTTGCGTTGAATATATGTGGCCCTTTAAAAAAGATGTGTGGGAGGGGTTTGCATGATGACACTTTCTGAGCGCTCAGCAGTAGGAAAAATCCGAATGTCCCCACTGAGGCGTGCTTCAGAAAATGGCACCGGATCGTTCTGAGATTTGAATTTTCACCCTCGAGTGATCCTGTCCGAGACAGCGGTAATGTAATGCTACGTATACAGCGGCAGTGCTTACTGTGGCAATAAACCTTCATGTAACTGCGCTGCATGGTGTGTGTAATCTAGCAGTTTTGCAAATGCAGGAACATCGCATAAATGCTTTCTACACTGCCACTAAACATTAATGCATGCATTGGCTGCTCAGCAAATGGACAGCATTGGAAGGACGCAACCTCTTTTAATTCAGAGCTGCAGCCAAGCGTGGAATTGGAGTTTAAAAAATGATGCATCGTTGAATTAAAAATAAAACACAGAAAACTGGGGAACGCATGCAGTCGTGCTGCAGACGGTGCAGCGATAGCTGGCAATGGGATGTCGCATGCATGTCTCTCGCTCTGTCAGGCTATGATGCGGCTATTTCCTCAGATAAGGCACTACAGCATGTCTAGTAGTTGCATACGCAGCTATACGCTGTCACCTTATGCAAGGCTACAAAACTAAATTGGGCAGAGCTCTTTATGTCAAAGGTAAACCACAATCTAGTGTGAAATATCAAACAGTCACCACTCAGCTTGTATTCCACTTCCAAGGCCTCACACAGTCAATCCAGTCGATGGCAGGTTTGTGCCCATACAATGTTTCTCATTGGCACACACTGTAAGAGTTAGTGGAAAGTTCACAAACTTGCCGAGCATCTTGCTCTTGACCACAAGAAAAGGAGCCGCCGACTTGTTATTATATGCTTTACAGGTAAGCATTGCAAGTTGGCCGCGTCTTCTCCCTGGTGAATATAAGCATATGAACCTCCCTAGTTGCACACAGCTATAGGATAAGAAGGGGATGGAGTGCATTCGGCAGGCATTTTCAGATAATGAATGGCAGCCTACCATTGTCCCTGAAGAAGAAAGTGTATGACAGCTGCATCTTACCGGTACTCACTTATGGGGCAGCAACGTGGGGGCTTACTGAGAGGGTTCAACTTAAATTGAGGACGACTCAGCGGGCAATGGAACGGAAGGTGATAGGTGTAACATTAAGGGACAAGAAGAGAGCGGAGTGGGTCAGGGAACAAACTGGTGTTAAAGACATATTGGTAGAAATTAAGAAGAAGAAATGGACATGGGCAGGGCATGTAATGCGAGGCAGATAACCGCTGGTCATTAAGGGTAACAGAGTGGATCCCTAGAGAAGGCAAGCGTTACAGGGGGCGGCAGAAAGTTAGATGGGCAGATGAGATAAAGAAGTTTGCGGGGATAAATTGGTCACAGTTGGCACAGGACCGGGGTAATTGGAGATTAATGGGAGAGGCCTTTGGCCTGCAGCGGGCGTAGACAGGCTGATGATGATATGCTTTCACAGGATACCAAGAAGGAAACCAAATATAACTAAATTGGTCACTGCTCCTTATACAATAGCACAAGAAACCATGATCCGCTGTGAAAGGTCAGGTGGTTGCCACTTAATTTGTATTCCACCCCAAGCGCCCTTGTTGGTTGCCGTTCCAAATGCTGCTGTTGCGGTGTTTGCATGGCTGTAATGCGAACAGCCCAAAGGACAGTGGCGTTGGCAGCTCTTGCGACAAAATAATGAGTTATGCTCTGGATTGGGAGCCGAGGTAGTTACGACGTTTTGAAAGCAGATAAAACAAGACGACACCTAACAGTGCATCGCTACGTTTATCGTTGAGTGTTTGGAATGTTTTTTGTTTGCTTGGGCAGTTTACTTTTTTTCCAGCCATGCCTTTCAGGGCTTGAAATCACGAGTAGGCGATTATCAGTCATGTTTTGGTACGTGTGCCCTTTAACAATGCCAACTGTTAGTAGGAAGTTCGGAGCTTCCACGTCATCTGTAAACAGCCTAAGGTGACACTAACGGCTGAGTAACTTTGTTTGTTTGAACCGGAACAGTTGTGCTTCCTTAGCAGTGTCAGGTGTTATTCAACGACAAACAGTGGTGACATTGTTTGTCTGGAAGCGAATGATTAGAGCTTGCATTTTTCTCTTGCATTCTCCGTTTATGCCCCGAGCTTCTGCCGCCTCTTAAACGGGGCAGAAACCATGAAGAGTCATCCAACAGCGACCTTTTTTGCCTTGCTGCTTCCGCTAAAAATATCGAGTTTTTGCCGCAGTTTGTTGTCAATAGTCTGCTGGTGGGTTAAAAACAGACTTGGATATTTGTGGCCACGTTCATAATCTTTGAACTTAGTTGCTCACATCTGACACCGAAATTGAAAAGTGAAAGTACTTGGCTTAAGTTGAAGCTTGGAGGGATAGTAGAACATACTTGAAAAACAAGACAAAGTAAGTTTGTCGTTCTTCGTGCGGCCTGTTGTTGGTTTTGCTGCGTGAAATTCTTGGAACTGAGCCAAAGCACGGGCTAGTAGTGCTGCTGGTTTTATAATGCTCGCTGAGCTAAAGTTCATTTCTGTTTACAAACATTGGTGTCAGTATAAAAGTGCCAGATAGCATTATTGTACTAAGTTCTTAGTGAACGATATATGGTGAGAAATGGGGACCATTGGCTGAAAGTTGTGGCACTAGAAAATTATCACTGTCTTCATTTTCTTCTGCATCACAGGTTAATTTCAAAATTGGTGTAAATACTGCACGTATCAGATGTGGCTCATGTTATGGTTCCTGAGGTGATGTGGACCAATTTTGTAGACTGCCTCCCCCTCCACCACAGTCGGCGTCATGGATTAATTGTGGTGTGAACAAGTTACACGTTTTGCACACATCTCCTATAGTTGTTAAAGTACAGTAGACTCCGGTTAAGACAAACTTGAAAAGACAGTGAATCGCTATATTATCCAAAATTCATCTTAATATTATCAGAAATTCATCTTTAGTGGAGGCTCTTTGCTGCATTTGTGGATGCAAAAATGAGCAAAAAAAAAGAAAAAGGGGACACTGCTCTTAAAACAGTTTCTTTTAATTTTTAAGTAAACTCTGTGAAACTTGTGTCTTGCTGCTTTTTCCCCACTGATTTCAAATATGCCATTATTTTTTGAGTCAGTCAATTACTTCCCAAGATAATTTGAGATAATTAGTTACTTTTGGAGAACAGTAGACAAACCGGTGTTGGTCGTAAAACTGTAATCTTTATATTTTCCACTACTAAGAACCCTGGTGAGTGCAATAAGAGAATCAAGTTTTTTGATGCACCGCTTGGAACTAATTTTGCGGCTCATTAAACTTTGGTGTTTCAAATGGGGAATTCGAAAATTGTTCTTGCCACTGGTGCAACCAAGTTTCAATGAGCCGCAAAATTAGTTCCAAGCGGTGCATCAAAAAACCGATTCTCTTATTGCACTCACCAGGGTTCTTAGCAGTGGAAAATATAAAGATTACAGTGTTACGACCAACACCGGTTTGTCTACTGTTCTCCAAAAGTAACTAATTATCCTCAAATTATCTTGGGAAGTAATTGACTGACTCAAAAAAATGAATGGCATATTTGAAATCAGTGGGGAAAAGCAGCAAGCTGACAAGTTTCACAAAGTTTACTTAAAAATTAAAAGAAATCTGTTTTAAGAGCCAGTGTCCCCCCTTAATCGGAGTCAGCATCTATGTGAAACCTCTTGATCCCTACCTGGATTTTGGCTAAAACTTTAATGTTTCATCGTTATTCCTCTTGAAAATGTACTGACTCGCCTGCTCTTCTGTTTTAGCAATGCAAAGTATTTATAGGGGCCATGAAGGCAAAATGCAAGTTTGGTCCATTCAAAAGACGGCTTTCCCCCAAGTTTGGAATGCAGCTCAGTGAAGGCCCAAAGGCTAGTTGTATCAAATTAAAACGAAGTGCTATTTTGGTGTTCATGCCCCTCCTCGATAACTGAAGTGAGAGCTTTATTACGTGCCACCTATTATTTTTTTTCCGTGTCTCGTCCCGCACATTCCGAAAAAGGAAAAAGATGCATTGTGGTGTTGTCACTGGACCTTTGTACAAAGTGTAGACAAGTGTTGCTTGCAAATGATGTTAACAGAAGAATGGAAACTGCAAAGAAAACCAGACAAGAAAGAAAAAAAAAGAAACAAGATGTTGCAGGCACACTGACCCACATTTCTGGATAGGAGGATCGACACTTGAAAGATTATCGCTCCCTCATATTCTATTGCTGTCCTCTATCATCGTTCTGGAATTGTTGTTTGCATTCTGGCAACTAGGCCATGTGGTGTAATCTCAAGGATACCACCTCCTCCTGTCGGTTTTTTTTTTTTTTTTTTTTTTTTTTTTCATTTGTCCTTTCACTTACTGTCAATCGTAATGTGGTGACCAAGCAATCAAAGGTGTTGGTATGGTCCGGTACAAAGCTAGTTTGAAATTTCGAAAGCATTTTAAACTTTAGAGTGTACAAGACTACGACAAATTTTTGAGTGGTTCAATTGCACTTCTAGTCTCATCTACTGTATGGTTCATCCTGGTTATTTGCTTTGCACTCGAGCCCTAGGTCTTCCCATTTTTATGAAACCCTCACTCGTGCGTCCAGTGTCGTTTAAGGGCGGACATGGCTCTTAAAACAATTTCTTTTAATTTTTAAGTAAACTGTAAAACTTGTCAGTCTTGCTGCCTTTTTCACCCACTGATTTCTAATATGCCATTGTTTTTTCAATTGGGCAATTAGTTCCCAAGATGATAAGAACTAATTAGCATTTTTGGAGGATCAATAGACAAACCTTGTGTTAGTCATAGAACTGTAACCTTTATTATTTTCCACTACTAAGAACCCTGGTGAATGCAGTGAGGGAGCAGTTTTTTGGTGCACTGCTTGGAACTAATTTTACAGCTCACTAAACTTTGGGTGTTTGAGATAAGCATTCGGAATGGTTTCTTGCCACTGGTGCCTCCAAAGTTTTGATGAGCTGTAAAATTAGTTCCAAGCGGTGCATCAAAAACCAATTTTTTTGCACTCACCAGGGTTCAAAAGGCTAATTATCTCTAGTCATCTTGGGAACTAATTGCCCAACTGAAAAACATAATGGCATACTTGAAATCAGTGGGGAAAAAAAGCAGCAAGGCTGGCAGGTTTCACAGAGTTTTACTTAACAATTAAAGGAAGCTGTTTTGAAAGCAGTGTCCCCCCTTTTATCACACTTTTTTCTCACGAGCTTACAACTTTATATTCAGTTATTTCACTGCAAAAGTCAGCAGTTGTGGGACTGTTGCGTGAGTGGCGGCATCCCATAAATAAACCGTAAGGAGGTGCATTGTTCTCTCAGGGAAGACTGTAATAGCCAGCATTTTTGAGACTTTTTCTCTTTCAACGCTTTTGCATTGCTAGCTAGTATTGTATGAATTCGATGCCACAGGAACACAGAAGCGACCTGTGAACATTTTAGCTTGCGCATTCCTCTTTGCCTTTACTTTATTCTTAGCAGTTATGCACAGATTTGATAGCCACTCTGAGGAGGGATTAGTTTCGTCGCACATATATTACAGACTTCTTGACGCCCTGTTTTTTATAACGGCCCCAGTTTTTGATGAAAGCGGCAACTCCTTTTGCATTGCAGCGCAGTGTTGGCAATAGATTTGACATTCTATGTGTGGCAATAACATTTAAGCAGTGGTAGCCTTGATTTTATTGTGTCTGTTTCCCTGCTGAAATTGATTCCGTAAAAATACGGGGTGGCAAGACACAGAAACAGGAACACGTCCGTTACATCGGGTTGAGGCGAAATTATGTTCGTTTTGAATATGGGTTCTGTGACACAGTTCTTGATTCTTTTTCATGCCTGCCCTGATATGAGAACATTGAGAGTCTGTTGGAGACACTCTCGAGCCTATGTGGCGTCGAATACCTGCGTGCTGTGTTTGGGGGATTGTTCCATATGCTGTCGCGTGTCCGGTGCAGTCACAAGCAGGGGGAGCGGTTGGACCGGGGAGACAGACTGGTGCGGGAGATGGGGGACCGGGGCGCGGGTCATTCGTGGGCGCCCTCATCCGGAGGAAAAAGATCGGCGCCGACGCGGAGGCCTCCCAGCTGAACCGGTGCCTTTCAACCTTTGACCTGACCCTGCTCGGTGAGTAGCAATGCCGCGACGTTACTGAAGCAGCATGAATTAGATAGGTGATGCTGTTTATGCCGCTTTCTATTTTAACTATTGTGCTGTAAACAGAAAACACTCGTTAGGGGGCTAGAAGTCATCACAAAAAATTATAACCGTTCCACTCGATGTAAAAGCTTTTGGAAGTGCAGAGCAGTGATTCACCATAATGGGCTGTAGCGCCATTATCCACTCACTGCTACCACCCAGCGCATTTCAAATTTCCCGCCTTCGCAGTGCTCGCGCTGCCCCTGCCTGAAACTGCGCCAGCGGGAGTTCTGTTCTTTTTGTGCTTGCTTTTCCTCTGCCACTTTTTTTTTTTTTTTTTTGCTTATTAACGTAAAAACGAACCCAATGAGCATTCCGAACTAAATGAACGCGGGTGCTGCCGGTTAATTACATATATTTTGCCTCAAATGTGCCTGCAGTTTTCTTTGCGCTAAACAACTGGGAGTGTAGGACAAGTGCCAGCGGTTCACAAGTTTCGAACGGTTATGACTATTTAAACCGCTTGGTTTTCAAAGCCTCTATGGGACGCCCTACGACGGAACGCCAGGCTCTACTTGGGTCCGTTATCTCGCTGTGCCGCCTGATTCCGGCAGTTGCTTGACATCGAGCGTTACAGCGAGCTACGACGACAAGGCGAGCCTCTAAAGGGCTCTGCTCTTAAAAGAATGTGTTTCAACACAATGTTTTATCCTGAGCAACTATACTTGTATGACCGCGATGACCGCGATTTTGTGTCACGAATGCTACTGCCCCACATGGCAGTCGGCCACCTGGGCATTTCGGGTTGTTTCCGAGTTCTGTTTCGGTTTGATCACTACATCAGTTTTGGTGTGTGAGTAATTTACATAAAGTGTCAGTACAGTCAAACCCGTTTATAGCGAATTGCAATATGCACCGCGATTAGTTCGATATAGCCGAACACGCCAATAACGAACTTGTCGTTACAAGTTCGCAATCCGCGGGAGCCCCCCTCCCCCTCCTCAACTCCACCATCCCCGCATGCAAAAACGAACACAGTAAAGTAGCCGTTACCATACCCAAAATAATCCATTTATTGCAAGTATTAAAGCTACTTTCCACCTGAACTGTGCCTACTTTGCAAAGAAAAAAGCGGTGATTTTTGTTTTCACTTTCGTTTTGGCGGCTTCAACTAGCATAGCTTATCTCTACACGAAACATTATTTGCACCAGTTCGAGTCCGCGTCCTCCAAAATCTAAGAAGCGTTGGCGGAGCACATCGACTGCCGAAAGCGCTTCATTATAAGCGTCGGACGGCTTTCACTCGCGACATCATCGGGAATGTGGGGGAGCTCTTCCCACAGTTCACCGATGCTGCTGTCTTGGTCCGCACTCGCTGACTGCGCGGGTTGCGTCGTGAGTCGCGCGCGTCGGAAACAGTTAGGGAAAGTGTCGGGCGTCATGTCGCTCCGTGCGAGGCGCAATGTTTCAGTCTCAACTCTTGCTCCGTGGTCGCGGCCAATCCACATCTCAATCGCCGCTCCGAGACCATGCATTTCGACGGCCATTCTAGGCGCGGAGAGTTCGTTATATCGGATGTGAACTTCGTTATAAGGAATACGTTTCCCATGTATTTCCGTAACTGAATTATTTTTGTTCGATATATAGCATAATTTGCTCTATCCGGGTTCGTTATAGCCGGGTTTGACTGTATATGTTTCTGTCAATCCACAAGGTTTGCGCAGGTCCTTGAAAACCTTGAAAACCCTTGAATTTAGGAGTGTAAATTTCAAGGCCTGGAAAGTCCAGGAATTTTAAAGGGTCCTTGAAAACCCTTGATTTTTCTGGAGATAACCAATGGCCCTATCTTTCCACAAGAACTTAAGGTGTTTGTCGTGAATTTTAGGTGTTAAAAAAGTAAAGAAACGTTGCAACAATCAAGTTTGAGTGTATTGCGTGGAATTACGAGTTGTGGATTCTCGTTATTACGAGGCAACATTGGGAGCAGCACTCCTCAATAGAATTCATGTCACGATACAATCCTGTGAAAGCTGGCTTCTGTTCTCTATCTTGCATGTTCCATCTAGTCTGTGGACGGCCTTTCATTGCATGTTCGCTGTGCCTCATACGCTCCATCTGCGTTTGCTTTTATGTGCAAATGGTGGTCGTGTACATAGTTCGTCCTGCCTTGCAGCAACACTTGCCGAGTTAATTTCAGCTGATACTCTTGCTGACAAAGCAGGAGATGCAGGCAACATTAACTAAGTTTTGAAATCAAGCAGCCTCAGCAAAACACCAAAAAAAAGAAAAACCTCTAAATATAAACTCTGAAAAAAAAAAAAGCTGGGGGAGTATTCATGAATCGATAGCGCCTATCTAAATGTGCATTAATATTCTTAGGTATTAGGCAATATCAAAATTTTGCATTTTGTTGAAAAAGTTATAAATAATCCCAGATAAAACATGATGGGGACCTTGTTTTGTGGTCCTTGAAAGTCCTTGAAAACCCTTGAATTTTTGCTTTTGAAGCCCATACGAACCCTGTTACATAAAGTGTCGGTACTATATGTTTCTGCCATCCACTTTCTATGCACACTGAGGCTTTGTTGTTTTCTTTTGCCGCAGTACTAAAACTGGTCGGTAGCTTTGCCTTTTAATTTCGTTGGGCCAGTGTGCTGTGCCTGGATTGGAGGCAAGGTTTTACTAATCTTTTGCTGATGGCAAACTTGCAGCTTTGATTCTTAGGTGAGAAGTGCCACTGCAGCTTAGTCGGTAGATTTTTGGTGAAGGGAAAACACAGAATCACATCGAGTGCCTCGGTGACTAAAACACATCTGTGCCACTGACCTCAAGGTCTCTAGCCGCTGTTTTTCTACCAGAGGCGGGAAACTAAAATGACTTCTTGTGTGGAATTTAAATTGACAGATGGGGACCTAGGTGGTTCACGTTATTCCGTCGTAGCTCTTACTACGACATGCCTCACCCCGCACGGGGCACCTTGAGCAATCTTGGTGACGGTACTGGCGATACCGCGGACCCCGAGCCCCCAAACATACGCTGGATCCAACCGTGGCAATGTGTTTATAGGTGGAGGGTTAGAAACCACGAACGGTGGCCGTCGGAGCCCAGGTCAAGCTCCGGCGGATGGGCTCCCTGTCTGTCTACCAGGCAGGGAGCTCCGGGACCTCTTTGGCTACCAGGGTAAGGTCAAAGAAGAAAGTACCCCAGTCTCCCTGCTTTTCAATGTATCATATGGCATTTTCGAAACCCCCCCCCAGACGTGATCGGCCCCCGAAAAGGGGCCGCACCGAAGTTTCCTTTCCACCCCTACCAACTATCAACGTTCCAAAACATGACAACTATCCCCGTTTTTTGGTCCTCGAATCAATAGACAAATCCAAACCCGTCTCCTCCCAATCTGTATTCCTCGTCTCCAAGTTCCTTGAAGGAATCATTGGCAAATCTTTCGAAGCGAAAAAAACTACGAACAGGCGAAGTGTTGGTTGAAGTCAAGACGCAGCAGCAAGCCACAAATCTCCTGACCCAAACCCGCATGGCAGATCTGGACATCGCTGTCACACCCCACCGCAGCCTCAACAGCTCGCAGGGGGTGATATCTCAGCCAGATCTGCTAAGTGAAACAGAGGCCGACCTTCTGGAAGGCCTGAAGGATCAGGGCGTAACAGCTGTCAGGAGAATCACCATCCGTCGCGACAATGTAGAAATACCAACAAAGCACGTAGTCTTAACATTCAGCAGTTCAAAACTTCCTGAGCACATCAATGCTGGTTTCATTAGGTGTGGTGTACGTCCGTACATACCTAACCCGCGCCGCTGCTACAAGTGCCAGCGGTTCGGGCACGCTACGACTTCTTGCCGCGGCAAACAGACCTGCGCAAAATGCGCCGCACACGACCACCCCACTGAAAATTGTGACTCCACCACCTTCACCTGCGCAAACTGTCAGGGGCCGCACGCGGCATGGTCCCGCAGCTGTGAGAAGTTTCACCAGGAGAAGAAGATAATTAACGTAAAAGAAACCCGGAGAACATCTCCTTCCCCGAGGCGCGAAAGAGGTTCGCCTTTTTCCCCCCTGGGGAGGTACGCCGACGCAGCTCCCCGGGGGGCGGAGCGGCGTCTTGTTTCGGCGGGGACCCAGTACCGCGAGTCGGACTTGGTCCCCCCCCCCCCCCCCCTCTGGGTTGCCTCAGGCAGCCCAACCCGCCTCCGCACCGCTCGCTGAGCCAGCAGCGGCTGTGGTGGCAACCACGTCTCGTGGGGATGCTGCTGCACCCACTGTTTCCTCCTCTCCACCGGCCCGAAGCGCCTGCGAGGGCCCGGAGGAGATGGAGCTGGAGGAAACCGCAGCAGTTCCCACCTCCGCCGCACCGCCTGTGCCACCCGGGGCGCTCCTGACGCCCTCGGCGGTCGCGGCCAAAACGAAGGGCACCGCAAAGGGTGCCCAGTCCAAGTCTGGGGGGCCCAGTCCGCTGGGCACCCCCTTGCCCTCAGATGACGACCTAGACGTCGAGCCGTTCCGGCATGCACCACAGCGGAAGGAACGGGCTCCGGCGTCCCAGGTCCCCAAGGAAAAAGGAAAGGAAAAAAAATTGAAAAACCCCTTCCCAAAAGGAAGAAAAACCCGAAAGGCCGACCCTTAAAACCAAATTTTATTTAGTTTCCAAACCAAATTAATGGGAAAGAAAAAAAAATTTTCCAATAAAATTTTTAAAAAGAAGGTTTTAAAAACGGGATGGGGGTTTTTTTGGGGTTCCTCATTCCTAAAAAGCCCAAGGGTGTCATGGGGACAAAACCAACAAAATTCCCCGACATAAAACTTTTTTTAAAAATTTTAACCAGGTTTTAGGAAGGACGGGGTTGGGTTGGGGTCCCATTTTCCCCGGGGTGTGGGCCAAATCTTTTTGCCCGAAAGCCCTTTGGGGTGCTTCTATCCTGTTACAGCCCGGGCCTTGAGGCTGTTGCCATTCGAACCATAATTTTAAAACTAATAACTCAATGCTCATTTTACATCCCCCCTGTTTTCCCAAGCTCTTGAGCTCGGATTTCGGGGGCCCCTTGTATCAGCTACCCACACCTTTCATTCTTTTAGGCGACCTCAACGCACATAACTCTTTTTGGGGCTCTGCTCGCACAGATGCCCGAGGTCGCCTTATCAAAAAAATATCTAACATCTTCGGGAGCATGTCTATTCAATAAAACAAGCCTACATACCATAATATAGGACACAATAGTTTTCAACCTCGATTTGGCGATTGGCTTGCAGTACTCTTTCCATCTCTAGAATGGGACGTTGGCACTAACCCATATGGCAGTGACCACATTCCCAACCACATTAACATACTTAGGTAAAGGCCCGAGCCAGTCCATCTTCCCATAACAGGGTTCATGAAGATAGAGCGAACTGGAGTACATTTACAGAAACATCTAAACTACACCACACATCCATTGAACACCTACACGTTGAAGAAAGCTACCCCAACTCCTCACGGCGCACATCCTCGACGCCGCTGAGAAGTCCATTCCCCACGCCTCTGGTGCTCCGCGCAATCAGAGGAGGCCGTGGTGGAATGAGGACTGTAGGCGGGCGCGAGAGGCCCAGAACAAGGCGTGGGGTATCCTTCGACGGTACCCCACGTCGGGCAACCTTATTTTGTTCAAACGGGCCAAGGCGTTAGGAAAACGTGTGCGCCGTGAGGCAAAACGATGAGAGTTGGCGCACCTTCCTTACATCTATTAACTCGTACACAGACACACACAAAGTCTGGACACGAATACGAAAACTAAAAGGACAACAGACACACAGCCTGCCCCTGGTTAGTACAGCAGGGGACACACTGGAAGACCAGGCTAACACACTTGCACAACACTTTCAACACGTTTCCAGCTCTGCACACTACACAAACACTTTCCTGAGACATAAACCACTTGTGAAAAGAAGTCCTTACATGATAATAGCAGGTCCAAATCTGGTTACAACTCTGAATTTACTCTTTATGAGCTGAAGGCTGCCCTGAGCACATGTAAACCTTCAGCTCCAGGCGCAGATCAGATTACATACACAATGATACAACACCTACACCCAGATACTCTTGAAACACTCCTACACTTATCAACAACATATGGCTTTCGGGGCACATTCCGAAATCTTGGAGGGAGGCTATTGTAGTGGCGTTCTTGAAGGAGGGTAAGGACCCGTCTTCTCCCGCCAGTTACCGACCCATCGCCCTCACAAGCTGCCTGTGCAAGCTTCTCGAGAAGATGATTAACAGGAGACTCGTGTACTTCTTAGAATATAATGGTCTTCTCGAGAGCTGCCAGGCCGGCTTCAGGGTGGGGCGATCCACAAACGACCAACTCGTCGCCCTTGAGTCGTATATAAAAGATGCCTTTGTCCACAAACAGTTTTGTGCTACGGTCTTTTTTTGATCTCGAGAAAGCCTACGATACCGCTTGGCGATACGGGATACTTTGCGACCTAAAAAGCCTTCGGTGTCTCGGGAAATATGTTTAATACACTTCGTAGCTACCTAGCGGAGCGAACCTTTCGTGTGAGAGTTGGGCACTGCCCTTTCAAATGTTTTCCTGCAGGAAAACGGCGTGCCTCAAGGCGGCGTTTTGAGCTGCACATTGTTCATTGTCAAGATGAACTCACTTCGAAAGGCGTTGCCACGAACTATTTCCTGTACAATATATGTAGATGATGTGCAAATTTCTTTAAATCATGCAATATGTCAATCTGCGAACGCCAAGTCCAGCTTGGTGTCAACAAACTAGCAGGCTGGGCAGATCAGAACGGTTTTAAGCTGAACCCAGTCAAGAGCACTTGTGTTGTGTTTTCCAAAAGGCGTGGGATCAGGCCAGATCCAGACATCAAACTAAATGGTGTCCTCGATTCCGGTCAAAAAAGAACACAAGTTCCTCGGTATAATTCTTGATGAAAAACTTTCCTTTATTTCTCATATGAAACAACTAAAACAAAAATGTCTTAAAACAATGAATATCCTTAAGGTTCTCTCACACCAATCCTATGGTTCCGATAAAGAACTCCTGCTGCGCTTGTATACTGCTTTGGTTGGGTCTCGTTTGACTATGGCAGTGTGGTATATGGGTCGGCGAGTAAAACAGCATTGCGAATGCTTGACCCAGTACTACACTTGGGGCTACGGCTTGCGTCGGGTGCTTTTCGCACTAGCCCTGTCGAGAGTCTATATGTTGAATGTAATAAGTGGAAGCCTTGAAACCAGCGAACGTACATGGACTTGCTTTATGCTTTTAAAATTTCATCTCAGAATAACCACCCTTTTTATCCTGTCCTTAACGATACATCCACATCTGTGCTGTTGTAAATCGCCCGTCCATTACTCCGCCTTTTTCACTTCGAGCGAGAGAGCGAGCCTCGGATCTGAGTGCTTCGTTTTTAGACGTGTACAGGTCATCCTCTTTAAACATTTTTTCCGCCTTGGCAAGTTCGCCCTGTGTCCTGTGACCTTTCTTTTATAAAGCTTGACAAAAAAACGGGGGTACCCGCGAGTGCAATACTTCAGCACTTCTTTCTTTGCAGTTCAAATACCCACGTGCTGAATTCTACAGTGACGCTTCTAAAACCTCCACTATGGTGTCGTGCGCTGCTCATGGTCCAAATTTCAATGCAGCCAGAACCATGAGCGTGCACACAACAATTTTTTCAGCAGAGGCGTACGGAATTTTACTGATTGTACGACATATCCTTGAAAATCAAATTCCCAATTCTATCATCTACACAATTCCTTTGAGTGTTGTTCGCGCATTATCATCGCATAAACCCCCCAAAAACCACATAATTAATCTTGTATGCAACACTATCATGTCGGTGTATGCGGAGAAGCATCGGCTGCTCTCTGCTGGGTCCCAGGACACGCTGGGATCGCTGGGAACGAGTTGGCGGACGAGAGGGCCGGTGCTGCCTTGCACTCAGGAACACTGTCGACATAACAAGCGTACCATATACAGACCTCAAGCCTCACAATAAAACAGCACCTGCGCAGAACATGGCAAACACACTGGACGAACAGACAACAACAAACTACACGTAATAAAGCCACACTTGGACGGTACACAACTGACTCACACAACAGACACACAGAAGTCGCCTTGGGCAAGGCTACGGATAGGGCACACCCATGCGACGCACTCGTATCTGCTGACGGGATCTACTAGACCCCATGCGGCAGGTGCGGAGAGGCCCTATCCGTAGTGCACATACTAATCACATGCAAGGCACTTCACACAACACGACACAAACACTCAGAGAACTCTACAGACAACATCTCCCCCTACATCCATCGTTTTTCCTAGGTGATGACGCCATTGTTTCCTGTGAACGTGTGTTTGAGTATTTGTCCGACGTCAAGTTTTTTAAACCTCATTTCCTATCACGCATCATGAAATCTGGCCCTATACACCAGCCATGCTCATTGTCGTGTTGTGATTTTACTTTTGTTTTTGCTGATTTTACTTAGTGTTTAAGGTTTCACCCCTATCATCGACTATGGTTTGGCGCTCTTTGCCCCAGTTGGCCTTGCGCCATAAACATCCAACGATCATCATACGACATGCCTCAGAGGCTAGGCAATTCTTCAGCAGATCCAATTCCCAATTTATATTTGTACCGAAGTGCACGGCAAACAGTGGCACAGCCTCTCAAACGCAGCGGCTGCTTTCCTGGTGGAGTTGAAAAGCAAAAACGCCCGTGTGTTCGAGATTTCGGCGCACATTAAAGGAGCCATGAAGAGGAAAACACAAGTTTGGTTCATTCAAAGGTTGCCTCGTTAGAATCATACTGACACCACTTTTAACGTTAAACTTCGCTCAAATAAGCTACATAATTAGGAAAACGGGAATGGTCATGCGACCCACCAGCTCATTTCCCGCAACAGAAACCTATGTCGTCACATGAGCTAAGCTCTGCGATTGGCGGAGGCTGGCAGAAGCAGACGCAAATTAGGTAGAACTTACAAACGAGACGAACGAGCGATTTGTGCTTAAATTTAGGGCACATTCTTTACAAAGCAATAAGAATGATGGGACAAACAGTGGGAAGTTACGAAAGCACATGTAAACATAGAAGTAGTGATGCGTTCTGCTGTTCGTACTGCGCACAGCATGCTTGGTGTTTTGCTGCACAGCACTACGGGGCTTGGGTTGTCTCAGACGACACTGGACGATTGACGCAAGCAACGGTGTCTTACGTGACCCATTTGTCGAGCGAGCACTGTTTCAGGGAACGAATATTTCTCCCAGAACAAAAACAAGCCAGGTTTAAATGCGAGAGAAAAAACAAACCAAACGCTTGCCACGGTATGGTGGCGCCATCTAGGTTACAGAACGTAAAGAAACGCGGGAACAAACCACACCGCTGTACAGGGTGGAGACAACCTTGAATTGGTCCCGTGCCGCCGCAATTGGGCCAACGGGCTCAACGCGTTATTCTTTTCGTTTCCCACGAGACCTAGCAACGCGAAACAGACAATATGATTCAAAACTTCTTCAGTAAACGTGTTGCGGGCGATAATTTTAGCGTGGTTTTGACACAATGACTTGCTTCGGCGGCGAGCGAGCAACCGAAAATGGCGGCGCCAGCGTATACGTGTCTCTACCCTGTACGGCGGATGCGTGAGTGAAGGTACTCTAGGCTGCAGAGCGGTCGGTTCCAGACCAGTGATGTCACTTGGGACCACGAAAACTCATGATTGAGCGGGAAAATCAAAATTTTAACCTAAATTGTTTAATTTTTTCAGTGAATAAAGCACCGTTTGTATCCGGACAAGCGCTGGGGGCACTATAAAACACGAAATCTTTCGAATAAAATCAACTTGCATTTTCTCTTCATGGCTCCTTTAAAGATCGCCAGGTGGTCAAAATTAATTCGGAGTCCTCCACTACGGCACGCCTCATCGCCTACGTTGCGTCGGCGCGTTAAACCCTACAATTAATCAAAATCAACAATGTACACCCTAAAAAGCTCCTCCAAGTACAACTATACTGCATTTAAAGAGTCAAACACTGCTAAGTGGCACGTTCCGTGTGTCCGGGTACGCGGATGCCCTAAGATAACCTTGCGTGCCTGCTGTGGTCGTTGCAGGGGTGGGTGGCACCCTTGGTCTGGGAATCTACGTTCTGGCTGGACAAGTGGCCAGCACCAAAGCTGGACCCGCTGTAGTCCTCTCTTTCCTCATCGCCGCCGTCGCCTCCGTCTTCTCAGGTAAGGCAGCAAATGCAGAAGAGGATGCGCTGGCATGAGCCCAAAGAATGGACACTGGTGAAAAAGAAAGTAAAAAAAAAAGCTTTCCGCATTGCGCCAATGTTGCACTACACTCGCCCGGTTTTTCAAAATCTCTGAGGAGGCCTGTGGTGTTGTGTTTTAATTCCGGTTACCAGGGTGTGCTATCCTGCTGTCTAACATTTTCGCTGAGGTGTTTTTTATCATTTTATTCAGTTCTGCGTGATGCTGGGGAAAGGGTGTGTGTTAGGCCTGACTCTCAGCACGGGCAACTGCTGTGGTTAGTGGAAGCAGAGTCCTTCAATGCCTTTCTGGTCATGAAACTTCGCCGTGACGCTATGGGAGAGCTTCATACGCTGCCGCGGCGTGGCGCTGGTGTTGATCAGGAGGGCAAGCTGGGGGCGTGGTCAGAGCACGTTTGGCAGGGAATGGACCACAGAGTAAGATAAACGAGATAAACTCGGAACTTGTTTTGGCGACTCTCCGCCAGGTGCAAATGTAGTCTGCTCGGAGGTACTTTGAACGACGGTACCTAGCGTGCTCTGTGATTACGAAGCTAACGATTTCGCCATGGTGATTTTAAGAGCATAAATTACTTATTTGGATCAAATTTGGACAAAGAAAAATTTGAGTGCAGGTTGGCCTTTAGGGAAAATGCACTGCTGCCAGTCATATTATAACTAAAGTGATCAGCTGCTGTGTACCAGACGACCCTGTATGCATACTGAACATGGCGAAGCTGTTCTCCAAAACTGAATACATAGTGTTAGCACTGAAAGAGGGGACATGGCATCAAATTACGGGAACAAACGCTAGTTCCGTGTATTTCTACCCTGTGTTCCATCTGTCACCCCTAACACTATGTCTTCAGTATCATGCAACCAACTAGCCCAACTTTCTGCCCTTAATTTGCTCTCTTAACTTTGGCAAGTTCAGCATTCAGGTCTTTTGAGCTGGGGTGCCCTCTGAAGGTGTAGAGGCAATGATGTAGCTGGATACCACATTTGCCTGCAGATAGCTCTCGCCAAAAATTGAAAAATTGGATAGGTTCACCACGGACTTCGGTAATGCACGAATAATTTTAGGGTGTTTCAAAGTGCCCATTGTGAAGGTGATGTGTATGCGAGGATATTCTCTACTTTCTTTCTGCGCACCCTAGGTGCAGCTGGAGATTGACATGCAAGGGCCATGTGTACATGCTAAAGTGTGGTACCTTCGTTTATTTCTAGCGAGAACTGCATTTGGGATCTTTTCCGTTCCCTTCTTCCCAACAGGCCTATGTTATGCGGAATTCGGAGCACGTGTACCCCGGGCGGGGTCGGCGTACATCTACAGCTATGTCACGGTCGGGGAGTTCATGGCCTTCGTCATTGGCTGGAACCTCATCCTGGAGTACGTCATCGGTGAGCGGCTCGTTCTCCCGACTGTAGTCTCTTATCCACCCCCACCCCACTGCGTTATTTTTTTAATGGGGCGCCGATTTTTGCTGAAACTTGTGATGATAGGCTGCTCTATGAAGAAGAAGAAGAAAAGTCCTGTCTCCTGCATTCGTCTCTTCTGTGTTGTGTCTCAAAAAAAAAAAAAAAAAAAACTCCGCGCAAATTTTTGGGGACAGGAACACATGAGAACAACACAAGCGCAGACTCACAACTGGTCTATTGTTACACGCATCAAAGCCTTAAATGCCCAAGTGCCCAGTCGACACTCCCTGCATGCGTCACGGTTCTCAGCGCACTCGGCCACACGTACAGAAAAACAGTAACAGAAAAACTACGAAACAAGCTTTGAGTCACACGAATGGCGAAAACAGCAAAGATAACCGCATCACACATGGGTTAAGCCCCCCCCCAACACACATGCCCTGAAGAGGCACCGAAATTGCGCTTTGCGCATCTAAGTATGGGACTTCCCGACTAAGCAAGGCAACTCATGTGTGATGCGGTTATCTCTGCCGTTTTCGCTATTTGCATGCCTCAAAGTTTGTTTTGTGTTTTTTTTGTGTGTGATTGTTTTCTGTACATCTGGCTGAGTGTGCCGAGAACTGTGACGCACGTAGGGTGTGTTGATGGGGCACTTAGGCATCTAAGGTTTTGATGTGTGCAATAATAGACCATTTGCGAGTCTGCGCTTGTGTTGTCCTGATGTGTTCCTGCCTCCGTTAATTTAAGCGCAGTTTGTGTTTTTGAGATGCATCATTACCAACTCGCCCAACTTTCAACCCTTTTACAGTCTTTCTTTCGTCTGTGTTGTTTTAAATGGGGGGGTGAACAACAGGCACAGCGTCGGTGGCCCGTGGCTACAGTGGCTACCTGGACAGCCTGCTGAACCACACGATCGAGCGGCACATGCAGCAGTGGATGCCCATCGGGGTCACCTGGCTCTCCTCCTACCCGGACCTCTTCGCCCTCGGCATCACCCTCTTCCTGGCCGGTGAGGGCGTCCCTGCCGGGATTTTTAGTGCAGAGCACTTGCTAGTTGATGCAGGTGTGGTCAAATCAGCCTGAACAAAAAGCAAAAACACCTGGGTGTTGAAATTTTGGCGCACGTTGAAGGGACCCTGCAACACTCCTTGAGCAGTGCAAGTGAACTTGCATGACGTTTACATTACACTGCTAGGAATACCTCAGCCAAATGTCACATGTGCATGTGAAGCGGTGAGCATGCAAATCGCTGTGAAAGACGCGGAAAAACCAACCGCGCTCTCTTCAGTTTGCACCCCTGGCATAGCCTAAATGACATCATTGCGGCCATGGCTGTCCTATTGGCTGCCGCTGGTAAACTTCGCGGCTTATTTTTCACATTTCCTGTGACAATCCGTTGTTGTTGGTGCTGAGTACCAACCTCTTCTATGCCTGAACCTGTACGCACAGTTTTGGCGTTTATTTTGTGTTTTGAGTGCACACTGAGTTTGAGTGATGAACACAATACTCCCCTTTCAACGAGACCACTCGACAACAAATGTTTATTGCTTCAAAAATGCCATGCCAGCCTGAGTGCTTGCTTGTGAGCAGACAGCCATGCCTGATTTTTCGTGGCGCCAGATCGGAAATACACCCCTTCGCTTTGCGCAGAAACGGAGGACACTCCCCGGACTGCGATGTATTGAAGGCCGCCGAAGAGAACGTCGCAAGCCGCCCTTCTCTCCGGGACAGAGTGCACAGCTTTTGTCGCGTTGTCCGCAGTCGAGTTGAGAGGAAACAATTATGTGCGATTTCCCATCGCGCATAGTTTCGGTGATAGTCAACGAATTTTCATAATTCTTGCGGGAGGAGATTCGTGGGACATTAGACTTTACCTCGAGATACATTCCGAGTAGTCGATAGTAAGTGCTGCAGGGCTTCTCTAAAGACCCCAAGTGGTCAAAATGAATCCGGAGACGTCCACTACAGCGTGCCTCACAGCTTGGGTGTTGTTTCAGCTAGGTAAACCCCCCATAATCTGAATCTGAATACGAACCCGCTGGTACCTTGTAGGTACACCAGCGACCAAAGTCAATTGGCAAATTAATATCTATACTTGGTGACAACTTAAGAACGGCACCGGAAGTTGCCGCTGTGCCTTATCACCGTAGCCGGATGTTTCTCCGCGCGGCGCAAGTAGGGCGTTACTGGGAATATTTTGAACATAGCGTGAGCCGTTCCTGTGATTTTTTGGACTTAATATGCTTATAAATGACTCCAGTGACGACAAACAAACTGCGTGAGACAAGGCAGACGATATCGCGCATTCATAGCAAACCCCTTTCAAACGCAGCGCGCACTGACTTCACGGGTCCGGCGCTTTGGCGGAGTGATACACTCCATGAGGTGGTGCCGTTCTTGAGTTGTAACCGAGTATAGGGTAAGGCATGCCTCACTTGTCACTGTGGGAACAGCTGCACGTTAAGCATTTGTGAATTAAAATGTAGACGACCCGGCAGCCTGTACAATGTGAATTTTCGATATACTTGTGGCTGTAAGACTGCTGCTTTCTGCAGTCTAAAGGCTGCTCAAGGAAAACCTCCAATAGGCCAGAAAGGAATCCCATCTGGACCAAATTAAAAGGTTAGAGCGTCAAAAAGTCATCCCCAAGCAAGAAATAGGCGAAGTCTTTTTAAACTTCGAGAGCTGTTTTGTCAAAAGTGCATTTGAAGAATTCCTTGTTTCTCAGGGAAAGGATTAGCGCAGCAATCGTGGTGCAGATACTGGCCCTGTTGGTTTTATTTGTCATCCTTGGAGTCTTCTGAATAATACGGAATTCCGAGATTTGCATTTACAGCCTTGTAATTTTTTGTCATTATATAACCACGGTTAATTGTGTTGCAATAGTAGGTACAGGTGAAAGTAAACCATCACCATCAGCAGCAGTCTACTGAGGTCCCACTGCAGGACAAAGACCTCTCCATTGACCACCAACGCTCCTGTCCTGCGCTGCTGAGTCCACAGTTCACCCCCTGAATTTCTTTATTTCATCCCTCATTGGGTTAATGGCCCTTCCCCTTCTTCTAGGCCAATCTCGTGTATCCCCTCTGTTGGTCTAATTGCCACCTGTAGTCGGTTCGTCTCACTACATGGCCATCCCAAGTCCAAGTCCATTCCTTTTTCTTTATAGGAACTATGATGTCTTCCATTCCAGTTTGTTCTTTGATACAGGAAGCTCGTTTTCTGTCTCTAAGTGTTACTCCGGTCATTATTCGTTCCCTAGTCAGTTGAGCCGACCGAACATAGCTTTTTCATTTGTTAGTAAGGCCCCACGCTTCAGCTCCATGGTCATCACGAAGCAGTATGCCCTTAGTTGTATATTCTTCTTCTGAGTGATTCTGTGATTGTCTTACCCTGTGGGATGCTAAATTTGACTAGTACCTGTGCTACAAGGCAACTTTCGCAGTAACAGTTGAACGCTAGCTTACAGGTGGGCTGTATGTATGTTCAATGGGGCACTGGCTGGGCAACTGATTCGAAGGTGTTGGGTAGGCCTTTGAAACGGCCATGTAGCCCACGCATTAAATTTAAGTGTTCATAACCCCCCTGACATGTTTTATTACCTTGCCAGTCTTTTCATGAGTGGGACAACAGGTGAACCTTTGTAAGACAGAAAATACTACTGTAGACGCCAGCTTGGTACTGTAAATGTCATTTTTTGGAATGTTTTGTGGTACTCCTGGCAAATTAAATTACTCTACGTCAAAAAACGAGTTTTCTCTGATCACCACCTGCCACCTTATTAAGTGCTGTGGGATGTTTTTGTCTACCTTTCGATCTATCATTATTGTGTAAGCCAGCTTAGGCCATCTGCAGAAAGATTGATTGATTGATTGTAGGGTTTAGCTCACTGACGCAGCGCAGGCGATGAGGCGTGCCGCAGTGGAGGGCTCCGGATTAATTTTGACCACCTGGGGATCTTCAACGTGCGCCGAAATATCGTACACATGGGCGTTTTTGCTTTTCGCCTCCATCAGAAAAGTGGCTGCCGCGGCCGGGAATCAAACCCGCGACCTCGTGCTCAGCAGCGCAAATCTGCAGAAAGAGTCCACATACTGAAATCAGTAATGAAACAGAGCTGATCTCTTTTGTTCTGTTTTAGATGCCACGCATCTCTTTAACTCGCCTTGTCCCTCTGGCGTCTTCCGTAGTCCGCATCCCTCCCCCATTCTCCTCGCCGCACCAGCTGCGCGCTAACGCCGCTCTCACGCCGCTCTCACCGCAGCGCCATCTGCGTGTTAGCGCTCGCTGCCGTCGCCGTGCCAGCTGTGCGTCACCGCGCGTTAGCGCTCGGTTAAACATCGAACTCATGCGCATGCGCTGCTCTCTCTCATTCCCCTCACTGTTAATGCGCGGTACATATAAACGCGGTAACTGCACCGCTCCGCTCAGTCATTCCGCCGCTCCGATGACATCCAATGACCACCGATGATTTGAATGGAGACTAACAGGCCTGCTATTGTGATGGTCGGCGCAACCGTATGTAATATAATGGAAACAACAACAAATTGACACGCTAAATGGAAACAACATAACGGAAACGCAACGGAAACCCCACGATGCGTCACATCTACCCATGGTTCCCCTCGTAGGAAGATGGTGTAAATTTTTTAAGGGGGTCACCTACAGTTTGCAAGCAGGTTTCAAAATATGTGCTTGTTGGGAAGCTTGTGTTGGCTTTGTTGTCCGTGGTTCATTTTCTTTATTCTGGCAAGCCTTATTTAGTGACACTAGCTGTGCTCATTTTCAGCCCTGCTGTGCTGCTCTTACGAATCAGTCCATGTAGCTGCTTGCTCTCGAGCGCTGATCCTAAGCCGTGTGCACTTGCGCGTCTGCAGTGATGCTGGCCATTGGGGTGAAGGAGTCCACGCGCTTCAACAACATCTTCACGGGCCTCAACCTTCTGGTGGTGGTGTACGTCGTCATTGCGGGCTCCTTCAAGGCCGACATCACCAACTGGCGCCTCAAGCCACAGGACGTGAGTCGCTTCCTCTGCCCACTCATCTTCCTCTCTCTCTTTCCCATCTCTCTTGCTCTTTCTCTCTCTTTCTACCCCTCTTCCTTGCGCTGCACCTCTTTCTCTTTCTCCCTCTGTCCCTCCTCTCTTGCTTTCCTCTCCTTCTCTCTCATCACCCTTTCTTTTTTTTAAGTGCAGAGAACTTTGGGGCTCGCCTTGTCGTCGTAGCTCGCTCACTGGACCCAAGTAGAGCCCCACGGCATTCCGTCGTTGCGGCGCCCCACAGAGGCTTTGAAAGCCAAGCGGTCTAAATAGTCATAAGTGTTCGAAACTCGTGCTTTCTTTTTTTTAAGTGCAGAGCACTTTAGGGGCTCGCCTTGTCGTCGTAGCTCGCTCACTGGACCCAAGTAGAGCCCCACGGCATTCCGTCGTTGCGGCGCCCCACAGAGGCTTTGAAAGCCAAGCGGTTTAAATAGTCATAAGTGTTCGAAACTCGTGCACCGCTGGCGCTTGCCGCTGGCGCTTGCCATACATAAGAAAACTGTACGTACATATGAGGCAAAAAATACGTAATTAACCAGCAGCGCCCGCGTTCATTTAGTTAGAAACGCTTGTTGGGTTGGTTGTTTTTACGATAGTAAGCGAACAAAAGTGGCGGTGCAATGCCGGCACGTGCGGGAGGAAAAGCAAGCACAAAAAGGGCACAACTCCCGCTGGCGCAGTTTCAGGCAGGGGGTGCGCGAGCACTTTGAAGGCGGGAAATTCGAATTGCATGGGGTGGTAGCAGTGAGCGGATAACAACGCCACACCCATTATGGCGAATCACTGCTCTTCACTTCCGACAGCTTTCACATTGAGTGGAACGGCTTTAATTTTTTGCACTGCCCCTCTTTTTTGTCTGCCTCTGTCCCCTATGTCTTGCTTTCCTCTCCTTTTTTCTAATTACCCTTTTTTCTAATTACCCTTTTTTTCTCTCTCTCCCACTCTATTCTTTCATTTTTTCTCTCCCCCTCTATCTTGCTCTCTCATATTTTTCTCTCTCTCCCCACTTTTTCTACCCCTTACTTGTATTCAGTCGTGAGCTAGGCAATCACAGCGCTCCGTGTGGTGGCGTTCGATTAGTCGCACATAGTGCGTTCGCATTCCCAACTGGTAACCTCCTTTCCTACCACAAGGTGATGTCACGCTGATGCCCCATTGCTGTGCGTCGCTTCCCAAGCTGTTACGCCGTCACAATGAATAGAATCAAATTGAAATACGTTCCATGCATTTCAGTCCATTCATACTTCAGCCAGAATATTCTGCTGAGTAATGGTGTTGGAATTTATAATAATACCCAACCCCAAAGTTGGTGTCAGGGCCCCATAAATGAAATTTGCAATTTCGCAAAGATTTTGATTGCAAGTAGGATTTCCTTATACCAACCTTTTACTGCGCTAGTTTCAAAACAGCTTGCATCGTAACTATTGCTGGTGAGCTGCTGCTCACCTCGAAGGGTTGTCAACAATCTTTTTGACTCTAGAAAGTTGGGGAACAGCCCTTCTCTCACTTGTTTAGTGTTTTCAGTGCGTAATGACCGCTCGTTAAAATCACCGCAAGGTTCCGAATTTATTTGAAAGCACCTACAGAGCAGCTGCAAATAATGGCGCTGTTGTACGTTTCTTGTGTTGCCTTCGTAAGGGCAACAGTTGCGCCCAACTGTGTCTTTGAAGGGTAAGCTTAGGGTCTTTGGGACAGAAAAATTTCCCATAAAAGCAATTTTTAAGGTTATCACTTTTTTTCTTGATTTGCACAGTTTTTCCTCTGAAAATTCTGTACTCGGAACAGTACCAGGTACTTATAAAAGCCACTGAGGCCCGATTATGACAAAAAAAAAAAATTGTTTTTTCGTAATTCCTTGCTTCTTTGCCACGAGTGGTGTTGCAGTGATAGAAAACTTCCCAAAGGTACATCGCGGCATGTAGTGCAGCTAGGAAGATCATTTCTTTTGCACTGTGGAGTTGAATGTTTGTAAACCAGGGAAGCAGATATTTGCATTTTTTGTTTCAGTAGTTGTTTAATTAGCGTTAAATTGGTTAGCAAAAGTAGTTAAAACCTAGAATAGTTCAAACCTAGAAGTTAGAATTGGTGTAAACCTGTGTGTGATTGCAAAACAAGAAAACTGCTTCCCACATTTCATTCTCCACAACTTCTGGTATCCTTTCATGCCCAGGTGGTAATTTTTTGTTGAATAGTTCTTTCCCTGTTGTTCTTAAGAACAATCAAGGAAGATGATTTTGAATTAACTCGGAAAATAATTACCTCACATCAAAACTAATTGGATATTTGACATCAGCTAAAAAAAACTGAACAAGCACATGAAGTTTCGTCGAAATTGGGCATAAAGCAAAAAAAGCTTCCATGACCAGTGTGCCCCCACCGCGGTGGCTCAGGGGCTATGGTGCTGTGCTGCTGAGCCCGAGGACACAGACAGGTTCAATCTTCAGCCAAGGCGGTTGCTTTTTAGATGGAGGCAGAAAGCAAAGATACCCATTTGTCAAGATTTTGATGCGCATCAAAGATTTCGAAGTGGTAGAAATAAATTAATCTGGAACCCTCCCGCTATGGCGGGCTCCAAATACCACTGGTGTAGTTCTGGCCTCTGAAACCCTAAAATTTGTTCAGCTTGGTTTCCTAGCGATCAAATTCTGCCCACGTAAACACATGGTTGTTTGACTGACTGAGATGGGGCACTGTTTTAGGGGTTGCCTGCAGTGCAGTACAGTGTTAATGGTTTGTGCTTGAGCCAAACTAAAACGGATAGCTTTATCTGAAGAAGAAAACTTGCGCTTTTGGTCATTTTTGTCTGCACTGGTGGTGGTGTGTTATGATGATGATGGTGATGATGATGACGCTTTCATGATGATGCCTGCAGATTCCAGGAGAGCACCATGGCAAGGGGGGCTTCTTCCCCTATGGCATTGGCGGCATGCTCAATGGCGCTGCCTCCTGCTTTTACGCCTTCGTGGGCTTCGACTGCATCGCTACCATGGGTGCGTACGTGTGCGAGCATCTTCCTTTTCCCCCCCCTTTTTTTTTTGTCATTTCAATTTCCTTTGTTTTAGTTGCTTCGGATATTAGCTCTGTGAATTTGACTGAAGAAAAAGACCGGGCAAGTGCGGACCAAACTGGGGAACCATTTCCAGGCAGTCTTGAACTGCAGTTTGAACCGCTTCTGCGTTCGCTAGCACTTTTGCCATCACCGGTTGCCACAAAACGGCCTCTTTCCCCAGATTCCTAAGTCAGGAATTTCTTGGCTCAACAGTCGTGCCTTTATTAGTTAATACAGCTTGGGGGCACCCAAAACATGGATTAAGGCGAGAGCCTTAAGTGCCCCATTCCGTAAAAGAGTACCGTTTTTGCCAGAAAATGGCCGCCGAACCTGGATCTCTACAGTACCAACCTAATGCGCAATCTATGCATGTTGCCAGTGTAGAACAGAAGTTGTTGTTTTTGGTTTTTTCTTCGTGGCACATACCAACTTGGGGTATTGGCTGGTAATTGGGAGATTTAAGAGGCTAATGGGGCCGCTTCACAAAATTCACAAAACCATGCATTAGAAACGTAAAAGTCGTAGAATAGTGTGTGCCGTGTTATGCCTAAACTTGATGGCAGGGGAGCAGAAAAGACGCACACCAGCCATGCAGAACCATGATTCTAAAGAAGTAGTGGCATGTGACAGTCAGCTTACTCACGTAATTCGTCCAAAAGAGAAAGAAACGAAAGCGAAAAAGAGAGAGTCAAACACAATGTAACAGGGAACAAGTTGCTAATGTATGCTGCCAGGCTTTCATCCTTCAAATCATGTTAGCAGATCTGAGTGCCCCCGAGTAATTTTTGCTTCTTTAACGCTGGGGTATTCATTGGTATTTAATTCCCCTCCTTCAATCCCCCCTCCCTTCAGGCGAAGAGGTGAGGAACCCCCGACGCGCCATCCCGATCGGCATCGTGCTCTCGTTGGGCATTGTGTTCCTGGCCTACTTTGGGGTGTCCATCATTGAGACGCTGCTCTGGCCCTACTACGACCAGAACGTGTCCGCACCGCTGCCTTTCGTCTTCCAAATGGTACGTTCCGGCCTCCTTTCGATTTTATTAGAGCGACCTATCGCAGTGAAGATTTTGGCCTCTTGAAGACCCTATTTCCGTATAGTCTGCCTAAAAAGACTGCGAGATGCAAAATATGACAGCTTAAATTCACGCTTGCACACTGCAAACGACCCCAAAAATCGGTTATATTGAAGCTGAAATTGAGGAGAGCGTGGCCTTTATGGCCAGGCTGAAGCAATGTCACAGCTGGCAAGCGAGCGGCGGGATGGCCAGCAGCTTGGGAGAAAGCCTACACGCAAGCTCTATGCGTGCACGCGGCAGGAAATGGGGAAAAGCTCTCATAGCAGAGCTAGACCAGTTGGTTCTCCTGGCTGGTTGGAGGACCGAGCACCTGGCGGTCCACAATGTCGCTTCCAATTTATGGACGTTTGCGCTATCCACCGGCAGGTGCACTGTCGTGTGCGATGGAGCCATTTTAAATGCTTCTGACTGATTAACGAGGCATCTCACGGGGCTAGCACTTATGTCCCAGTTCATTTTGTGGTACGTATTGCACCTTCAAAATAAATTTGGTTGAGGTGAGATTTTGGTGCAGTTGGCCTTTCACTCTTTCGGGACCGCTCCATAGGCCATCGATCACATATGATCGATGGTTTCGCAAGCCTGCAGAATACAAATTTTCGCTCGATGGAACACCTAGCGACATCTAGGAGATAGTTTGAAAACTGGAGTTTTCTCTTTTGTGAAGTTTCTTTTTTTATCGCCAGGCGGCAACGCGTCAGATATTTTATTCTGACGGGCAGTGGTTTCGAATGTAAACAAACATGGCGTCATACTCGTGCGAACGCGATAAGAAATCCGCCTCGTCTGGGCTCGCATATCTTCGCCTTCTACTGTGGATTTTAACGATGAGAGTGGCAGTGAAGAGTCGAAATGCGGCTTTACAGATCGGATTTCAGCTCCAGTGAGGATTCGGGTGTCGATCAGCCTGGAACATAATATCGCGCTCAAAGGTGGGTGTTGGTTTCGGTTTCAATTGGCTCTGGAGTAGGTATGTGCGCTCGAAATATGTTCTGGCTGGTTTATATTTTTCGCTAGGGTGTTAACTACCTATGGTGGTGATTTCCCGCCACCAGCGCAAAAAACGGATCAAGTTTTCGCCGAGACAAGAGCCCGGCGTGTACCTGGGCAACGACGTAGCCATGGCCCTAGTGCCAAAGAGATCACACATAAAACAAAAAGACCAGTTACACCTAGCCGCATCAAACTTTTTCAGTGAAGAAACAAAGCATTGTGTTAGATTTTGTATATCCTGAAATAATTTTATTCTTTTTTAATATTTTTATATTTATGCTTTTTTTTTATCTTTTTCTGTAGTTTTTTTACGAAGTTCTTAGTTTCAGATTTTTCATGGTTCTATCGTCAGTGTTGAAGTAAAACTTGGTATTGTATGTAAAGAACATATAATTAGCTGCATTTTGGTATATGCTAAGGCAGGATGGTGCCTTTGCTTTATGTAAAAAAAAATTTGTATCGAGACCTCCCTTTTTCATCACTTTTTCCGGCGGTCCCGAAAGAGTTAAACCCCGGCAGGATGATCCTCGCAGTTCCAGGCCTCATTTGGTTGGTGGCATCTACGGAAGTTTGGCTAAAATTTTGAGGCACATTATCGGACCGTGGACTGGTTAAGGGTAGCAGTTCGGCTGGCGTACCCGCAAAATTTTCCCGCCATTTTTTCCGGGGCTACCATGGTTGCCCGACCAGGACTGCCCTCTGTTGATTAGCTCGCATATCCTAAAGGCCGCGGATATGTCAGCCCGCTCTGGTTACAAACCCCTGCGCGCTCGCGCCCCGGGCTCGGGCTCGAGCCCGGGTTTTTTTTTTTTTTGCTTCGTACCCCTGGTTGCCAGACCAGGACTGCCCTCCCTTTTACGGACTGCCTTTACGGGCCCCATACGTTTGTAGTACCAACCGTGGAGACGAAGCGAAAAAAAAAATACAGACAGACCAAAATTTCTGGGTTTAAGTAGCCCAAGGATA